>SNQN01001394.1:34539-47693 GCA_008642245.1 Bassia scoparia
TCGGTCGGTATACCGACCGATTAATCGGTCGGTAAAATGCTTTTTCGCTCAAAAAATTGGTCGAATGTAATTGGTCGGAAATCGGTCTATAATCGGTCGGTATAGCCTTACCGACCGAAATTCGGTCGGTAATCTTTGGATTACCGACGAATCGGATTCCGACACCGGTTACCGACCGAAAATCGGTCGGTAATCGTGGTCGGCCGAAGCCAATTTTCTTGTTGTGGACGCCACCCAAAGGTCGGATTATTCAGGGATAATCGAAAGGTCGGTTAATTTTTGGAAGACCACTCAATGGTGGGATTATTTCTGTTAATTTTTCCTTTGAAATATGTGTTGACAATTACTCCATTATCTGTTTTTCTCTCTGTTGTTTAGTTGAATATTAGATCATTTAATTATTCCCTGAATTTTGAATTGCAGAAATGGCTTTGAATTTAGGTTTTTGATTTCTGATTATATATGTTGTTGTAGGAGTTAGTAAAGAATGGATTGTCGCCTGTAATAGTTAACGTGAGAATCCAGGCGACCATTTGACAACTTCCCAAAATTTTCAATGCTAATTAAAGATTGAGAAATCATTAATTAGCAATCGATATATGGAATTAATCATCTCAATCTAATGAAAAATAACCATTTCCAACTAAATCAACTTCTCATTACACTAGTCTTTGTTTTCTCTTCGTTTTCCACGATCTCACATGGATTCTCTCTCCTCTACTTCTCTTCGTTTTCCACGATCTCACATGGATTCTCTCTCCTCTACTTCGATCTTCCTCCTGTTTCTTACTTTCTTCCCTTGATTTATCTTTTTCATGTGCACAATGATGATTCTTCTACTCTCGCTCCCCTAAATCGTGATCTTTATCAATCCACGTACTACTTCCTTTTTTTTCAACTAGCCGTTATATTAAACGTTAGTTTATTATCAAAACAATCCATCACACATAATACCATATTACATGATAAAATGGAAGTACACAAGGTGATTAAGATGATTAATATAGCGCTTTAATAATGATATTTCCCCATTTCTCAGTGGTCATATTACAACTAAATTTTGATTTTCCCATGGACCATTTAGGAGCAAATATGAAAATCTACATATTGACAATCYGAATTTTGTTTGAGCAGTCTTGCACAACCTAACTCTYCTGRCTAAGGAACAAAAATAGGRAACTATATTCATCCGAGCAATAATCTCTATATCATGAATCAAAATTGTTCTTATAATATTGTACGGAGTACAAAAGTGGAGAAAAGAATCAACGTAACAGAAAAAGGGTGATTGGTTAATTCCTAATTATCTTGACTAACACAACCAAATTACAATAATTATAGCCACCAATGAAAACCTTGAAAATTAGCTAGATATTATATTTTGGGGATGAGGGGCAAAGAGCCCTGCTGCTGTTCTAGTGTTTTTTCCCCTCAATCTGGCAAACAACTTTTGTAACTTCCGACCAAGCTTGCTACCCTTTTGATTTGCTATGATCCACATTTTGAAAGGGGTAAAGAATTAGTAGTAGAATAGAAAAAGGTAAAATCTTCAGCTTAAAGTACCTTTTTAGTCGATTATCATGATTCATGATTAGCAATAATTTGCTATTATCTGAAGCTATTATTTGAAGTATTCTGAAATGACCAAAGGTATTTTGAGTTAATAGAAATAGTAATAACTCAAATCAACAATAAATTAGGCTAGCAAGGATAAGAACATAGGATGCCCAAAAAACTAATCACAAAGGTTATTTAGGATCATAGATGGAGTAATGGGTTTTTATTTTTCTATTATGATAATAAGAGAGCGTAGATGTAACGATCCTAAATCCTCATGAATCTCAATCAAGGAGATATATATTGAGGTGAAGCGAAGTTTTTGAATACATTAAGGCTCCGTTTGGTTAGGCATAAAATATTTTCAATGTAAAATGATTTTCAAGGAAAACAATTTACAATGAAAACGATTTTCATTGAAATAATTTTCCATTATTTGGTTGCATATAAAAAAGGTGATGGAAAATAAAGAAAATGAAAGGGATGTAAGGTGGTAATGAGGGAGGAGTATACAAGAAAATGAAGGAAAATAGTTTTTCATTCATTTAAGAAGGAAAATGGGGTTTTTCTTCATTGGAAGGGAAATTTTACTCCCATAGAAAATGATTTTACGCTCCTTTGTATTTCATACAATATAAAATGGAAAAAGGGAGGAAAACACTTTTCATGAAAAATATTTTACTCTCTACCAAACGGAGCCTAAATGTTGTCTTTAAAAGCCATGATTAGAACATCAAAAGCAGGACCGTGTATATGTGATGATACATTGCTTGGTTTCAAGATAAAATAGACTTATTCAGGGATATTTTTTTTTATCATACTTTTGTTTTTCTTATTCTATTCTTTCGTTTTTATATACTATCTATTTTAAGGGATTAAATCGAAAGAAACCCCAAAAGGCAAGTGTAAATCTACTTCACATCAAAGAAAACTGTATCTATTTATAACTCGGAGTTGTCTGCTAGGAAACTATATAGTTACCTCTTTCTTCCAGCAATATCTTTCCTCCTAGCACGCTTCAGTACCTAGCAGTGACTCATAATATAATGCAAATACCGTACAAGTAATCGAGATAACATTGTAAGGCATGCTGATACACCGTACGATGCTTAGCATTCTCAAAGGCACACAATTTTACATCACGCCACGTGTGTGAAAATTGAAAAAAGGGATATGCATTAGTAAACTACCATACCCCTTTCGATTAATGTATGACTGAGAGGGAACCTATCATAACGGCCCCAAATTGTCTACAGAATGGTTTAGGTGGCATAATGTAGTCATGTACCTTCCATTTCCAAGTTTCTCAACTGCTCGAACAAGTGCTTCTACTTTAGAAACTGAGAAGGGTCGTCTAGTGTGACATTGTCCAATATCACAACGCTCGCATCTTTGGTTGACAGGCACTATAGCTAGAGCTTCCATGCTTGATTCTTGAACAGGCACCAGATCCCTTGAGGCTGAGATAGTTCTTTTTGTCAGCTCAGTTTTAGGCGATGGAACAAAGTCCTTGACGAATTTAGAAGGTCTGTTTGAATCAGTGATTGGAGGTTTCTCCGGTGTGTTGACCTCAGGCCATCCTCATATAGATATCGTCAAAATTGTGCTGACCTAAAATAGACGCCCGTGCCAGTACAAAAATATTCTGCAATTTGCCTCATCCCACTCCATCCACTACTACAAAAAGGGGCAAAGAGACCGGTCAAAAATGGCTTTAGAGACCACTTTGCAACACGTTTATATTTGGCACGTCTCTTAGGTTAAGAAACCAGTTTTTTTATTTGGTTTGTTAGGTTAATATAAGGGACGTGTTATAAATTAAAACTGGTTTCTTTGCCCTAATTTAAGGAACCATTTATAATTTWAAACTGGTTCCTTTGATAAACCTGAGCAACCAGTTTTTCTAAAAACTGGTTTCTTAGATGGTGGGACAGAGAAACCAGTTTATACAATCACCGGTTTCTTATCATTAATTTTAATTAAAAAAAAATATTAAACACATAAAATATGACACGTATTTAATGATAAAATTGTACCCCAATATGCATACATGATACATATATACAGTTATACACTCTCGTACAAAATATCAATACATTTATACATTGAATTTCCTTAATACTTCGTAATTAACATAAACAATAAATTTTAAATTCCTTCACATATTGCTAATTCTAACATAAAAGACCTATTGTAAATTTTAAAATCCTTAATTTTAGCACAACTTGCACCTTTTCCTCCTCTATAATCCGCTTCTTCCGTTCATCAACAAATCTTGCCAAGCCCAAATTGAAATTTGACTTAGTATTCTGCTTCATATTCCGTTCATCAACAAATCTTGTCGTTCATCAAAATTTGACWTAGTATTCTGCWGCAGATTCYTTGAAATAGGAAATCAGAATTATTAAACCATACATTAKAATAATGCAGCAAATTAACAAATAATCTAACAATTTAAAGTGAAGAAAATTCAGAAATTTTTTCACAAAAACACAACCCATAGACAATCGAAAACAGGCAAAAAGAAAAGAAAGCAAACGAAATAAACATCCAGAAAAAACCAAAAAATGAGAGAAAAACAATCAAAACCATCAAAACATCCCAGGAACACAGACGAAAAAAAGAATCAAATTAACCCTCGTATCAGCAGAACAACAAATAACATTGAAAAAAAGCGAAACAAATCGAAAAACGTACTAACAAAACAAGAAAAGCGTAAAACAACACAAAAACCCAGATTGAAATTTACCTTGAAATCGAGCATGAAGGAAAAACGAATCGAAATCGTGCTTTAATAAGCAACCTTGCATAGATCGACATAACTCAAGTGTGGATGCAACATTAAAGAAGTGAGACGAGAAGAATCGCAAATTAAAGGAGTGAATTGGAGATACGAAAATCCTCGCAAAAGTGAAGATTGACGACAGATGAGAGAACTGAGAACATAATGTTGAGGGATCAACAACAATTAATGAAAGAAGAGTAGGTGAGGAGTAAATAAAGGGCAGATGAAGAGACGCGTAGTGGGTAGTTGGGTAGGGTGGCGTTGTACGTGGATGTTGATGTGTAATTTTTATCACTGTAAAATAAAAAAAAAATTATTAAGGTTGGATAACCAGTTTTTATAAATCTGATCTCTTACACCCATTTAAGAGATCTGTTTTTTTAAACCGGTCTCTTATATATTTTTAAAAAACCGGTTGATGTGAATATCCGGTTTCTTATCTTAAGAAACCGGTGATTTGACTTAACCGGTTTCTTAAAAGTGGTGCCTTTTCCCTTTTTTGTAGTAGTGATCTGACAGCGACCAAGAGGAATCTGGACTTGTCTGGTCATAATCTCACCACTTATAGAAACAGTATTATTTAACAATAAGGGGCAACTTTTAACCTGCCAACAAAAGTTTACAAATATTGTCTCTAAAAAATAAATAGATAAACCAAGGTAGCTGGAATTGCCGAACCTTACCGGTGATCCTTGAACATATATCTTCTTCCTATGACCTAGGCTCTAAATAATAACTTCCAAATAAGACCGAAGTGAATAGTCAAGATGAACCTAAAAACAAAGGTGAAGAAAAGCTTCATAAAGATGAACCTAAAAACAAACATGTTGCACCAAAAGGGGGAAAAATCCACCATTTTAAGTAATGTTATCGAAAAATGTCATGAATGGAGTACAAGCCTTTCGACTTGTTTATCCAGGACAAGTTCTAACACGTCTAGAACGAATAAAAATATCACCCTGGTGAAATGAGCTCCCACCAAGCATGCTTGCTTGCCATTCTAAGGTGTAAGCTGAACCCCATTTATCGAAATTTCAAATATAAATATGTGTCCCGGTGTTTCCTTGAAAAAGTCTGGCCTTTTCACCAATCAGGTACTCATTAAATGGCGAGTACTCCTTCATTGAATTCAGGTTGTGCCGTTGCGGGGAGCCTCTGCCTTCATTCTCAAGCACCAACTTTGCAGTTGGTAATAAACTTGTAGTCTTAGTTGTAGTTCCATGCACAGTTGTAAGAGCTCAAAACTCAAATTAGAATCAATAATGAACTTAACAGCCATGAGCTCATGATACACATTAGAACTCCTGGCCACTGACCAATAGCACAATAGAAAATAAGTGAAAGTTGTTAACAACTACGTCAACGTATTGGACACAATAAATTTTGCTAATGTAAGGAAATTAAGAATTTGATGGTAAAAAAAGAGGAAAGAAATCTCTAGATTCCTAATTACTTTTAAATGCTTCTAGTCTTCATACCCCAACTCCAACCTTTGTTAAGAGGCTTTGGTACAACTGACAACATGCTCATTCTTTTCATTTTTAGGATAAATATTATTATTTCTACAAGCAAAGTTTACAGGAACCTTTAAGCATAAAAACACCACGTGAACAAACATAATAAAATGTTTACTCGTACAATTTTATACAACACCCAAGAGATGCACCAGTTAAAATTCTTTGAAGGAGTATCTATATAAGGAGCTTTTAAACATCAAAAACATCATCTACAGGGCAAAACCTGAAATCCTGCATAGTGGCTTTCTGCACAAAATGACTGGTACTTATCTAGTTCATAATGTAGCTATAACAATAGTACACATTCCCCAAAATAGCCAGCAATCATTAACAATCACTTAAAAGACCTAGGATAGGCTTATCAAGGAAAACATGCTTGGTGATCAGCACTTAATAGGACAATCAAATAAGCAACATTGAACAAGGTGTAGGTTGAAGCATTGGAGTCCAGCAACTAAGACTTCTGGGGCAGATATGATGAAATATCTAGATGGATAGTGTGTATATTTGTTAGTAATATTTTCCTTTATTGTCTCCATTTTCAACTTCAAGAGTGTAAGACGTTAAAACATATAATTGCAAAAACAAAATCTGTTGAGTTTCACTAAATATAATCTTTATTTGCTTATATGTGATTTCTAGTGAAGTGTTTTAATATTTACAAAATCTCTGCAGTAAAAGGTCGAGCATTTGCTTCAAGGCCTTCAACAAAATTCCAAGTATCACTAATTAATCTCTAGCAAGTGGCAGGAACAACAAAACCAAGATTGAACATGTTTTATTCTTTGAATTAAGTTTATAGGAACACAAAAAGGATGTAATTTTCATTTCATATCAAAGTCACTATTCATGTCATCTAGCAAAGAAATCTGCTCTTATTCTTGCTTTAATCAGTACTACATTCAGTTGGCAATATGATGTAATAATGTAAGATATAAAATCTTTCAAAAGCGATTTTTTTTTTCATTAAGAATTTTCAACAAATAGTTAGTGGGTATCATACAAACAAGTATAATAACGCCCAATAATCAATTTCACACATTATCTAATTGCCCATTAACTGAAAGATTATAACTTTATTCCAAAAACCCTCAGAAATTTAAAATTATTGATAAATATGGGAAAATTAGGGATGTTTAGTAGCAGTAAGTAGTACAAAAAAACCTCACCTACTCATTTAATTAGCGTCATAATCACCGAAATTGCTCCAAAATCAACGAACCTAAGCTGCAATAATCGTAACAAGCAAAGTTTTGATTAAAAGCCAAATTCACATAGCATACAAAAATTTCAAAACAAAAATAAACAAGCTACAAAAATTCAGAAACAATGAATCAGCAATCAAAGTTTGCTAATCAAAACATTCAAAACTTTGAATCACCCATGTCAAAGAGAAAGCAAGAAGAAAAAAATCAAACAATGATCCACATCTCGAGTCATACTTAATTAAAAATTCAAATATAATTAAGAAGAAAAAAAGTTAGGGTTTCATACAAACTAATGAAGATGAGAAGAAAATTGGAGAAATGCGAATGAATCCAACCAAAACTTACCAAATTTGCTAATCGAGAAACCAGTCCAAAAATCGATTTTAAAAAAAATTGAAAACTAAAAGAAAGAGTAGATTGAAGTGAAGATGAGAAAAGAGTATAGATCTGGAAAAATTACCTTCGATTTCCAGCCCATTTTCATTCGTTCGTCCATGTTCATTCGATCCTAACAAATCAAAACTCAGAAAAATAAAACTTAAAACCTCAAGCAGTAACAGAACAACAACAAAAAATCAATAGTAAAACCTCAAATTGAAAACCCTAAATTTTAAATCAATGTAATCTCAATCAGACTTGTGTTCAGTAATAAAGAACCCAACATACATGTAATTAACAATCCACTGATGTAACTCACAAATCCGAAAAACAAAATGAAATTTAAGGGACCAAGAAAATTACCTTCATATGCTTTTTGTTTCTATCTCTATCTGATCCCATCTCCAACTCGAAGCTCGAACATCAACAAAGAGGAAGAAGGGTAACAGCTTTTCCTAGCTCCAAAACAAAGCTTCGAAATCTTCGCCTCTAGCAAACCGCAGCTCAAAACAAAACACCAAGAAAACGATAGAAAGGTAAACACCAGGAAGAGGGAGAAGGGTAGCAACTTTTGAACTTAAAGCTTCATGGAGTAGAGAAACTTGAGGTTAAAGGAAGAGTTAGGTTTAACAACAACTCTGAGATCAACGCGTACGGTATGGATAAATGTGATTTGCAATGGATATGAGAGAGTGGGCTTTAGGGTGGGCTGTGGGGGCTGATTGCATGTGGGTTTGGGTTGTGGGCTAGGGGGGTTTAGTACGTGGGTTGTTGTCATTGGGTTTTGGAAGGTTGGATTGGGCTGGGCTTGCATGACTTGGGTTGTGGGTGGGGTCCGGGGAACTATTCCCCTGTTCATTTGAACAATGGCATGTTGTTTGCTTTTTATATTGTATGGATGATACGCCTTTCGTTTCCTGAATTCCATTAATTTGAAGTTTTTTTTGGTGAAAAATTATATCTTGCAGCTTTAATTTTCTTGGGTATGTTTCCAATTTTTTGTGGGTTTGAATTTTTCGGGTGTGTTATTTTAGTGGGAAAGTAAAGTTTGCACCTTTATGATTTTGAATTAATGAGTTTATTTTGCAGTGCTGATTTGATGGAACAAATTGAGGCATTGGTGAATCGTCATCCTAACAAACTTTGTGTTGGTGTTTGTTGTAGATTTTTTACTTGCTATTGTATAAAGATTTATGTTATTGATTTTCATTTTGAAAGATTGTCATTTAATGCTAAGTTGCTCTGTAATGTGACAGATAGAAAGAATTGAATCTAAAAACAAGGGTTATAAAGCACAGATAGATGTAGTTACTTACTGCAAGGGTATCAAGGAAGATGACAAATCAAAGTTTAGAATCCTTCTTGTAAGTGTTTCAACTTTTATTTTTGTACGTTTTATTTCTGATTCTAATAGTGGTTGGTTTGTATTAGCTAATGCTTTAGGTATTAAGAATTTCTATAATATGCATATAAATAAGCTTTTTTTTAGCGGGATCAAATCATTATTCGTCTACTGTGTTGTTCAATGAGGATGTTTTTATTGAAACCGAAAGGAAATATGATGTGAAATTGTAAAGTGTCATGTGTGTAGTCATGAAGATGTCCAATTTGGTTATTAGTGATTTGCTTTTTCACAGTTTTGTGATTGGTGCCGTTTTTTACATAAGATTTCTTATCTTCTAAACTTTCAATCAGCATGGGTGGGAGTTCATAACATCTGAGCTTGCATTGTGTATCCTATCTATATTGAGCAAGGAAGAGCTTTTGTCTAAAATGGATTGAAAGTCCTTGAGCAGTACACTTGATAAGCTTCTAATTAAGGTAATCTCTCTTTAGAACCCCAATTGGACTCAAATATAGGTGTCGGTTTCCATATGATGAGTTATTTTAGGACTTTAGGATAGTTTTTACTCGAAATGGGGTACTATGGGGACACAACATTCGTCCTTTTAAATTCAACTCATGACACTATCATTGTCCTCTGTTCATCATTGCACTGCCGCTATACAGTATTCATCATCGCGCTGCCATCGTCATCGACCATCATAGCGTCGCCGTTGCCCTTTGTCCACCTTTGCCTAACTTGTAGATATTCTTGCCTAATTTGTCTCCAGTGTGTTTGATTTAGGAGTTTAATTTATTACTACCCAATTTTGTATATATTGGACTCGTAAAAAAAGAATTTATATAATGTGTTTGTATTCTTTTATAAGTATAATGATTATATGTATTGTTATTTCAATTATGAAAAATATCATTTTTATTTATTTATTCGCGATAATATATTAATTTTCCATTAATTTTTTTGAAATATTTTGATAAATATTATTAAAAAACAACCAATCGCGTCGTATCCGATAAATATGTTACCTATTACGTTGCCTGTTATATAATAGGCGATGCACATGCTACCTATCGCGTCGCCTGTTATATTACAGGCGACGCATAAGTTACCTATCGCATCGCCTCTTACATTAGAGGCAAAACATATTCTACCGATCGCGTTGCCTCTTACATTCGAAGCGACGCATATGCTACCTATCACGTCGCCTCTTATATTAGAGGCGACGCATATGCTACCTATCGCAACGCCTCTTACATTAGAGAGGCGAAGTATATGCTACCAATCGCGTCGCCTCTTATATTAGAGGCAACGCATATGCTACCCATCGTTTCGCCTCTTACATTATAGGCGACGCATATGCTACATATCGCGTTTCTTGTAGGCGACGCATATTCTACCTATCGTGTCGCCTCTTACATTAGAGGCGACGCATAAGCTACCTATCGCGTCGCCTCTTACCTTAGAGGCGATGCATACGCTACCTATCGTGTCGCCTCTTATATTAGAGGCGATGCATATGCTACCTATTGTGTCGCCTCTTACATTAGAGGCGACGCATAAGCTACCTATCGCATCACCTCTTACATTAGAGGCGACACATATGCTTCTTATCGCGTTGTCACATACTTTAGTGGTCACAACAAAAAAAACTCAGTTTAGCGACTGAATTTAGCGACTGACTTATAAAGTAGTCGCTAAAAACCAATTTAGCGACTAAAGGAGACTAGTAGTCTCTATTTTGCGACTAAAAATATGTTGGTCGCTAAGTAGTCGCAATATAGCGACTGCAAGGAAAAATTGCGACTAAGAGTTAGTCGCTATGCTCATTTTTTTTTCAGGTAAAAATTTAACAATACTAGCGACTGACTTTTTATCATAGCGACCGCATTGGTAGTCGCAAGATATTTTAAATAAAAATAGATAAATAAAATGTTATTACTTTTTGACAAGTAATACCAAGTACTCCTAAGTACTACTCACAACTCATAAGTCACGAACGCTCTCTCCCTCTCATCTAAGCTCTTCTCTTCTACTCAACCTAATTCCCACCAAACATCAAAACCCCAATTCACACTCCCACTTGCGGTTGCCTGCTCATCCATGGCGGACTCCCACGGCAGACTTGACGGGCATTGTCGACGCTGCTGCCGCTTTGCTGCTATTTGTGTCGTTGATGCTAATTGTGTCGCTGCACTACACCACCCATGTCCTGAGCACCGCCGCGCCGCCACCAACAAGTCAAACCTTAGGTAAAACCAAAACTCCAAGCATCTCATACAATAAATCTCACTAATTTTGTATGTGCAATTAGGGTTGGTGCTTTTGAATTCGTCAATTGGTTGTTTGTGTTTAATCTGTTAAAGATTTTGTTTGCAATGGTTAATTTTGTTCTTTGACATTTTATCTTCTTAGTTGCTTCATTTTATTTGATTAAATTATGAATTTTCTAATACTTGTTAAGATCTATTATTGTTTTTGAGCTGTTGAGATTGGCTAATAGCTAATATATTGTTGTAAGGAAAAATTTTGGGTATCTCATATATTTCGATTTTTAAGGAAAAAAATCTGATAAAGTGTTCGTTTTTGTAGATGCTTATTAATATTTTTTGGACGATTTTCCATTTATTGTTGTTGGTATCTCCTAAATTGGTGCATTTGATTCTTCTTTGAGCTATCTTTTGCTTGCTTTTTTGGCATTTTAGTTCCAAAAGATTAAAACTTTAACTCAACCAAACACAAAAAAAGAGAAAAAGAAAATGGTTGTGAAATTGCTGTTTATTCTTCTTCTGCTACACTCTGTTATGATGTGTTCAGATGCATTCAATGATGATTTTCTGGGGTTAATAGTGTTTAAGGCAGGTCTTATAGACCCATTATCTAAATTAGTGTCTTCGAATGAGAGTGATGATAGTCCTTGCAAATGGGATGGCATCAAATGTTTGTTAGGAACACAAGCTTTACAAGCATGTTTCGAAAGSTTTTACAAGAAAATTTTAATTAACWTGTGTAGACCTTAAATCCTTGTTTCATCCAGACCACAATGGAACGAATATAGAATCCCACTCTGATGCAGATTTTTTAAGAAGCAAGATATAAGTACATGAGGTATGTCTTACAAGGTTCTACAATCTACAGAAAAAACTTTAGTAAAGAGTAGCATTGATTATGGCCATTTCCAGGCCTCATTCAAGTCAAGTTTGGCGTCTAGTCATCTAAGGAGGACTTTATTGCGAAACAACCTAGTCTAACTTTCAGAGTATTTTTGTGTTTGGCCTTACTGAATTAAGATCAGATATTTTTTATGGTCTAAAGATTTCAGCAAGAATGGACCAAAAGAAGCAAACTATAGCTGACAGAAACAGGTAGTGGATAATTCTTACATTAGGGATTTTGAGATAACCACTTGTAGTCAAATGAGCCTGAAAACCACCAAAAGCATGCTCAAAGCAGAACAATAAATTCCTTAAATTTTAACTGCAATAATAAATTTATGAAATTAAGTAACAGTTGTGACTTGAATGTAATCTGTGTAAATCTTAGACTTGATAAGTGTATCTATAGTTACACAGAAAATACCAGTCTGCAAAATATAAAAAAATAAATGAAGTGAACAAAGCTACAATTCATATAATGGTAAATAAGCAGTCTTCYACATGAAAATGACGATAAAATAATTCTTACACCACAAAGTGGAACTGAAGCAATACCCGCATGAGGGGCCCCCATTGAGATAAGGTTTTTCACCTGTTTGAAGCATTGTCTTTGATAAGTAGCACTAATTCAGAGGAAGAACAAGTGAAATAGTGTATACTAACATGAAAGCACTGGCAACATTATGTATGCATGAAATATCAGAATGTATAATTGCAATTTCTAGGAAAAGGATGAAATTAAACACTAACTTCTAATATAAGATGCACAAAGAAGTTATTAAAACAAAGACAAAAATAGAATATCTGATTATAATTTTCTAATCTTGTCTCTTATCGATGGCCCTCCTTCACAGAACTCCACAAAACTTCATCCAATTAAGTTCCCCTACAACACAAAAATATATGTCTCGGGAAAAAATAACTAAAACAATGATGTTTGCCAATTTTGAATTTAACATTGTTACTGTGTTACATCTAAAAAAACTTAAAAAATACATTTGCAGCAAATTCCTCTCTAAGATCAACCTATACGGTAGGAGCATTATCTAAGTGTATCTTAAGAGTAATCAGAAAATAGTGCATGATTTCATAATCAAACTACTTAAGCAAATCTATAAAACAGAGACACGACACAGGTGCACAGCAGAGTACATGACATCAGACCAACTATGTTGTAACCATCACTCAGTTCTTTCATTTGCTTCACCTATT
>SNQN01001394.1:58202-96950 GCA_008642245.1 Bassia scoparia
AAAAATAACTAAAACAATGATGTTTGCCAATTTTGAATTAACATTGTTACTGTGTTACATCTAAAAAACTTAAAAAATACATTTGCAGCAAATTCCTCTCTAAGATCAACGTATTACGGTAGGAGCATTATCTAAGTGTATCTTAAGATTAATCAGAAAATAGTGCATGATTTCATAATCTAACTACTTAAGCAAATCTATAAAACAGAGACACGGCACAGGTGCACAGCAGAGTACATGACATCAGACCAATCATCACTCATTTCTTTCATTTGCTTCACCTATTGAATTATTGATCAATACCAAGCTGGTTATCAAGTAGGTTTCAAGCCTTCACATTGTAGGTTACTGCAAAAAAGTTTCTCACCTCATTACAAACAACTTGCATCTGCACACCACAAACAGATCTAGATAATATGTGGTCAAGTTGACTACAAAAAATCTTTTAGCACTTCCCCAATTTTCAATTCATCTCTACCTGATCATAAAGAGGCATAAACTAGGAATCCGAGGCACCACTACCAATTCGCTGAGAACCATACATGAAAAAAAGATGACTTGATGAGCCAAGGTAGGACGGTGGTCGCGCCCTCGCGTATAGCGGCGCGCGGCTGTACTACATCGAGGTGCTTTGCGTGGCTTGAGCCACGGACCCGCACGTGAGTGCATTGGGGAGTGTTGTCGAGTAAGGGGAGTCGCCACCGTGCCTATAAAGGTTATTCACGCACGCCCAAAACGTTGTGCCAATTAATGGCCCACGTTCTTGACCAGTAACCAGTTCATGGGTTCGGGACATGGTACGAATCAGATCTGTAACCTAATTCGCCCGCATGTAGCGGCCTCTACTCGGTCTCATTGCAATTCCATTCATCACGGTTATTGAATGCACATAACTTACGTTTTTAGCACCTTAGAAGCGTACTTAACCCTAAAGATACTATGAAAGTGTGTTTCTATTATGTACAAGAGACTACCTAACCTAGAAATTGTGACCACTTTGCATTAATCAATTAAAACGATTCCTAAAAACCGGTTGTCCATAGTTAATCTGATTTTAAGTGATTCACATAATTTCCGGTCTTATATCTAAATATATACAAATGAACAAAAATGACATGCGAAGTATATGAACTTCAAAACATATATACAAACCAATCTTACCCTAAATCTGCAAACAAAACAAAAGTTAGTTCGTAATAAAAAACGATGCGAAATGAATCTTCCGCCTTGGATCGCTATACAAGGACAAACAAAACAAATGTTAGTTCGTAATAAAAGACGAGCGAATGAACCTTCCGCCTTGAATCCGCTATACAAGGATAAGAAATCGTTAGTATTGACAAGTGATAATAATAATGATAATGAAAATAAAAAAAGAACGAAAAACAATGAAAACATTGAAAACGTTAATGACAATCCTACATATTTACATGAACAATTGAATTAGTGATTTCTACATTTTTGTTAATTAGATTGAAACTTGTAATAGTTATTAATAGGTTGAGAAAGAGTATGTTTAGGCGAGTAATCTCAGAAATAAACCTTCTTATTGCTTGTTGAATCAAAACAGAAAATCGATGCTTAGAACTCAAGAACGAATGTATTTAGAGTGTTTGAGAGAGTGTATGAGAGTATGAGAGAAAGATACGCAAGTAGAGGCGGGGAGAGATAGAATAGACGTGTGTTCGGAATGAGCAAGGCAGGCACGTATTTATAGGCACGAGGGGAAAAATGAGGGAAAAAACCCTGCGTATATACGCAGGAGAGCTGCGTATATACGCAGGAAGCTTGCGTATATATTCTCCGCGTATTTTTTAATCCTCCGATTCCAATTTCCATAATACGTGATTGCCTTATTCGACGCACCTAGACACCCTTGCTCTCCAAGCAAGGAGTTCTAGAGTGTTCTAGAAGTCCCACGTATTTCCGGAGTATTTTTTGTTATTTTGTATTTTTTTTGTATTTTCGCGTATAAAAACTTATAAAAATCATAGAAAAATATAGAAAAATCAAAAAATAATCTAAAATACTGGTAGACTCAGAAAAATGTGTAAGAATGTGATGAAAAGTAGAAAAAGAGAATCACCCAGTATAAATTATTTTAAAAAACCCTAAAAATAGAAAAGAAAACCTATAAAATAGAAAATAATTAAAATAAATAAAAAGAAAATATTTTTGCCCCTTTTATTTGTCCTTTGCTCAATAGTTCCGAGTATGACCCCACGTATTTTCAACTTTTGTGAGTTCAAAGCATCTTTCTAAGTCACACAATCCATGCGAATACCTAATTTCAACAACAATATCAATTAGTTAGAAGTATAAAGTTAAATTGAACACCAACAAAAGAGAAGAATCCATTATAGCAAAATCATCAATTCTTCTAAAAAAATTAAAAGAAATAAAATACTCAATTCAATCCAATCGACAAACTCAACAATAACTATAAACCAATTACCACAAACTGATTTGGCACAAAATAATTTATACAAATTACAAACATAGACACCAATTCATCATCACAACCAAATTACAAAACTTTAATATTGCACTATAACGACAAACCAATTAATTAATAATCACTAAAAAAAAGAAAAAGAAAACAAAACCATATCAAAGTTGGCAATTTGCAAGCAATTTTACTGTCAAAATAAAAAAAACTAAAACAAATAGCAAAAACAAAAAACAAATCGGAAGAAATGAACCGAAAACAATTTGAAAGAAAAAACTGAAAACAAATGGAAGAAAAAAATAGAAAATACTATATCAATAACAAAAACCAAAAACAAAAGAAAAATCCAAAAATGAAAACCCAGAAAATATAAACTTAAATATGAAAAATCCTATATCAAATGAAAATCACTGGAAAAAAAATTATTAAAAAACCGAAAACAAAATTAAAAATTAAAAAAAATCCCTAAATCTGAAAACGAAATAGAAAAGCATAGTTTGAACGAAAAATCGAATATAAAAGCGTAAATCGAACAATATTTAAGAAAATTTGAGGAAAACAAATGAATTACAAGGGAAAAAACAAAGATTAGTACTTAGATATGTAAAATCTGAGAAAAAGAAATTAACTAAAAACAAAAAAATTGTATAAAAATTACCTGCAAAATTTCCTAACTATCGAGCAAAGTAATCGAAGTCCATTTTCAATGAAAATCGAGCAAAGCAATCGAAGTTATTTATCGAAAATCGAGCATTGAAGAATGGGTTTTAAATTTTAATCAATGAAAAAATCAGCAATAGAAAGCTCTAAAGAAAGAACGAATGAAAATCGAGTGAAATTAATTGAGTGAAAGATCTAGAGACTTAGAGAAATAGAAGAGGGAAAAGAATTGATGAAAAGAAACTTGTGTTTGTGTGAGAGATAGGAAGGAGAGAGCAACGTAGTGTTTGATGAAAAAATGATATAATTGAAGCGTGATATGCCATATGCCTTAGTGTTGTTACAGTTTTAAAGGGCTATGGGCCTCCTATTTAAAAAAAATTATAAAATGGATAAAGAGATCGTTTGGATATGTCACGCTCTTTATTATCTAACGAGGGTCACGTCTCTTATATTGATCTAAGAGACCGGTTGATTCAAATAACCGGTTTCTTAGCTTAAGAGACCGGTGAAATTACTTAATCGGTTTCTTAAAAATGGTGATTTTGTCCATTTTTGTAGTAGTGTATCGAGGGTGCTAAGGACTAAGGAGTGCTAAGAGCTTTGATGACTAGATTTAGGTCTCACCTTTGCTTGAAAGGAGGAATTGCCAAGGCCCTATCCCACGTTCAATAGATGTCAGCTCTTTAGAGGRAGCATTGACAAGAAGCCTCCACCCTTRTCTCAACTCAGAAGCAAAGGAAATATTGTACCGTAGTCCAATTCTCTTGCTACAACATATATAATTTGATTATTGAATATTTTAAATTTTATATTTTGTAAAGATTGATTTGATATATTTATGGGTATGATTTAATTAAAGAGAGAACTAATTAATTGGTATGATATTTTTGGATTTTTAAAATTAATTAAAATTGTCATTTTAAATTGATTGAAAATCTATTTACTTTCTCCGTTTCTTTTTTTTTTTGGAAACTTTTGTCATTTAGGAAAATTTCATATTACTTGAAATTTTCATTTCTTTTCCATTTATGGGTCAAATTTTTGTATAAAAAGGCCAAATTACCCTTACTAAAACACTTAAAACATGATTATAACAAACCAAAATTCGCACCAACCACTCACACCTAGAATTCTCACCACCACACAAACCTACCACYCAACCACCTTGCATCATTCACACCAGAATTCGAACAACACAACTACCACCTCAATTTGAACCACAACAACCATCTCATACAAATATACAATCACCAATACATTGCAATACTTGATCGTACAACGACCGTCTCATACAACCACCAACACTCGATCCGATTTTGTCCACTTTAATTCCAAGTACTAGTAAAAACTACTTCGATTTTGTCTCCAAACATAGGATTTTGTGTCATCCCCTGTAATTTTCGAATATTTATAAATATATTTTCTTAAGAATATATTACAATTTATCTTATAAAAAGATATATATTTTATTTGAATGCTATTATTTTTCGTTAAATTATAATTTATGATAGAAAAGATATATTTTATTTAAATTCTATTATTTCCGTTCAAATTATATTATACGATAGAAAATCCATCTTTTCCTTCTTTATCCAAAATAAAATAAATAAAGTATTTAAACTAAACCTAGCAAAAACCTAAATCAGTAAAAGGGTTTTATTTTCTTTTCCTTTCCTTAATTTCTTATACGCTTCATCAACTTTCAAAGAGAGAGAGAGAGAGAGAGAGAGAGAGAGAGAGAGAGAACGTGAGAAGGTTGTTGCTGGCCTGCCCCGCGCCGCCCATCGTCGCCGGTCACCGCCACCCACCGGCCACCACTCGATCCTCTCTCCTTCCTCTTTCCTTGCTTTCTTCTTCTTCCTCTTATTTTAAGTTTTTTTATTGTACTTGTTAACCCAATTGATAATAAGGATGCTTTTGAGTATAATATATCATGAATTGCAATGTTATGAGTTTTGGTGATGTTGATTTCAATTGAAAAAAAATCAGATTTATTTAATGATGAAATTAGGGTTTTTAATTGGGGATTTTCATGTTTTATGGTTTAAGAAGTGATTAATACTTGTTTTGTGAAATATTAAAGTTTATAAAGTTGAAATTTGCATTTTTAGTGTTTAAAACAAAAATTCAGATTTATTATCAAAGGGATTTTGGAGTTTTAATGATTTCAAATCATGTTTTGTATGAGTTAAACTTGTTTAAGAACTATTATATATGTTTGCAAAGCCTAGAACTCCTCTTTTGCAAGTTTTAATAATTTTCAGATTTTATACAACTAGTTTCGAAGCTATTAGTGATGAAAATAATGGTTTTTACTGGAAAAAAAACCAATGGTTTAATATATTTTATTGCTAGTATAAGCATATTTTGAGTTGTTAAATGATTTTGTGTGTAAAAGGGAAAATTTCAGATTTATTAAACGAATTCAAAGTGCTGAATTTCCCATCGAAAAGCTAGATTTTCATGGTTTTTCAAGTAAAGACAATAGTATAATATGCATACTACCAAATGGGGGTTTTGTGAGGAATAAAAATATTGTTTGAATGACTTTTCGAGGCTTATTAAGCTAWTTAGTATTGTTGTAAATTAGGTGTCATGTGTATTGATTTGAGTTCCGTATTTTGACTAGAAGGAGACTTCCTAGAAGGCGATTTTTGAGTAGTAKAGTGGTTAGCCGCTCAGTTTATTCAAGGTACGTACTACTTACGGAATCTTTGTTTAATGTGTATGCTTGAGGATGTTTGAAAACTTAGTGTCATAAGTAGGAAACTCTCATGGAATTGTTTGGTAGGTACGAAATAAATTATTTATTTGTGTCTTGATTAAATAATTGTGAAAATTGGTTTACTCATGAGAGTTGACATGGAATTTGTTAATTAATCACTTGTCATTAATTAACTGGTTAAAATATGGATGAATTAAGTGGAGTCTAGTATATCTTGCTCCATGAGGTGATTTTTAATACATGGATGAATTAATTGGAGTCAAGTATTTCTTGCTCCATGAGGTGATTTTTAATACATGGATGAATTAAGTGGAGGCAATGTTTAACTTGCTCCATGAGGTGATATTTATTACTCGTTCATGACATGATGTATGAATTGAGTAAAAGGAAAGTATGCAAGTCTTGATGACGAAGTTAAATTAGTTGGCTTGTCCAACAGGTTTGTTAATTAAAGGAATTGATTATGCTTAAAATTGGTATGTGTGATTCATGGTCATGTTTGGAATTCGGTAAATAATTAACAATTAAATAATAATAATAATAATAATAATAATAATAATAATAATAATAATAATAATAATAATAATAATAATAATAATAATAATAATAATAATAATAATAATAATAATAATAATAATAATAATATGAATGAGCAATAAAACTCTTGATTGGTGCACGTTTGGAGTATTGACAATCAGGGGTTGGGATTGCGATTTTATTCGCGACCTTCCGAGGGCCGTTTGATCAACGTGTCGCTCTCCAGGTATTTTTTTTTTATAAAGGATTTTTATCCAACTGGGGTTAGATTGAGATCTCATCTAGCTATGGTGACGGATTCGCGCCCGTTCGCCATTTGTTTTTGGTTTTTGATGTCTTTCGACGGGAAGGCATGGGTTTGAATTGTGACACRTTGTGTCTGGTTCATCTGTGGCAGTTTGTGTCTGGTTGATGTTCTTGTGAACATGGGTTGTAGACAACCTCTTATGTTGCTTAAATCATAAATAAAGAAATGTGTCATACTTTGAGTCATGATTTGAAACTGAGTTAAACTATTTATTCAGGTACTAATCTGGTTAACAGGTGTAGTGATGATTTTGCTATTGAGATATTTTGGGATCAAATGTATTTTCGTTGGGTTTTGTTTGTTTCTTAGCAGTTGTCGTAACTTGGTATGTCCATTTTCAAGGGAGAGGCTCTCCGTTTGTTTTCTCGATTTCYTATGTTGTATGTACTCAGCTTTGCTGATTGCATGTTTTTGTGTTTGTGTGTGTCGTCCACGTTTTCTTTCTTTTGGTGGACTTGTGATGATCCTTATTTCATTTGGAAATTATGGGGAGCAGACTTTTCACAAGATTTACAATAAGGTGACCAGCCTTAGATTGTTGGGTTGAGTGGAGAGCCGCCCGTGCTTTTAATTGTTTATTTCAGATCGTAGACTTTTCGAAACGATTTTGATTTTTCAAGTTTAAAGGGGGTTTTTACCTTTGTTTGCAAATAAGGGCTTTAAASAGTTCCAACTTGTTAATTGAGTTTTKTTTTGGAGTTTTATACTTTGGATTGAACTATTTKTTTTCTTCATTTTCCGCTGCAAAATATGGTTTTAGCCTTAACGTTTAAACACGTGGCGGTATCATGTCAATAGTTTTCTGTATCTTCAATTAAATATTTTACAGGAAAAAGGGAGAATTATTGTGGTGTTACATTTGTTTCCAAAACCCTAATCAAAATTAAGAGTTAATTATTAACTTCAATATATTTTTGGGATTAAAAAAACTTGGCCATAATATACCAAAGAGAATTTCTGTAGAACTTTTTGTGTCACCCGTGTATCACACATGCAATTAATCTGCCTCCTCCAAAACAAAAATTGAAATAATTGTATTTTTTAAGCATGATGAGAAAAAACATAAAGATTAATGCCTCTATTTTATTTGTAAAAATTATAAACACTATATTATAAAAAACAAGTTTAGCCGAATCTAACAAAACTCCAATTGACTATATTTTTTTCTTATGTATACCGGTCACAAATTACTGTTAAAATGACATTTTGTTATGGATAAAGTATTATCATTTAATCCAATCACTAACCACATAATACACATGGCAACCACAAATTCCACAAATTCTACTATGGTCCCGGGACCATGGTCCTCATCATGGTCCCGAGCAAATGTTCATTTCCGAAACTAGAAATGTTCATCTCAACATGTAAAATATTCATTTTCAAATGTAAATGTTCATATTTGAAAATGAACACTTGTTATTTTAAAAAATGAACATTTCTATTTTCGAAAATGAATATTTCTGGTTTCGAAAATGAACATTTATCCGGGAGTCCCGGGACCATAATAGACCTATTGCATCGTCACTATCAAGTAAAAAGCCCAATCCACAAATCCAGTTTTCATCAAATCAACTCCAAAAAAACGAGAAAAAGCCCAACCCATAAACCCTCTCACAAAATTTATTTTTTTTTTAAAAAAAAAATTTAAATTCGAACGAGTCACGTCATCCTTGTTTCATAGTTTCCCCTTGTTCAAGCCACATTAGGGTTTAACGGTTTGTCACCACCATTATCATCTCTCTCATTCAACCTCCATAAACCCTAACTACACTTTCTCTCTCCTCAAACCACCCCCCGAATTCCGCCATGGGAAGCCAGCAGCAAGCAGTCTCCTTCCTCACAAACCTCGCGCGGGCCGCTATCGGGCTCGGAATCGGTGGCGCCGCCATCAACTCCTCTCTCTACACCGTCGACGGTGGTGAACAGGCCGTCCTCTTCGACCGTTTCCGTGGAGTCCTTGAGCAGACCGTTGGTGAAGGGACCCACTTCTTGATCCCATGGCTGCAGAAGCCCTTCATCTTCGACATTCGCACCAGGCCTCACCAGTTCTCTTCCATGTCTGGTACTAAGGATCTGCAAATGGTGAATCTCACTCTGAGGGTTTTGTCGCGGCCTGATCAGCATCGTCTTCCTCACATTTTTCAGACTCTTGGATTGGAGTACGATGATAAGGTTCTTCCTTCGATTGGTAATGAGGTTTTGAAGGCTGTTGTTGCTCAGTTTAATGCTGATCAGCTGCTTACTGAACGTCCTAGGGTTTCTGCTCTTGTTCGTGATAGCTTGATTAAGAGGTATTCTATTACTTCACTTCATTCTTTCTCTGTTTCAGTTGTTCTTTAATGTGGTTGATTTAGATGTATTATGTTCGAAATAATAATGAATGAATGAATGAATGAGTGGATGGATGATTGTTTCTTAGTATTTTGAGTGTTTGTTGCGAGTAATGCGATTGCTTAACCTGGTCTCACGCCTGCTATTTGTTGGTTGATTGAGGTTTTACTTTGCCTTTTTGTTTCATTGTTGGATGATAGCTTGATTAAGAGGTGTCTCCATTGTTTCATTTTGTTCAATTTTATGCTTCTTTTTTAGGTTTTACTAATTTACTTGTTTGAAGTAATGTGCTAAGTATTATTTTCGTTTTCTTGATTCGTTTATTCAATGGGAAATTTGGTTGTTTTTGAGTATTTGTTACTAAATCTTGATTGTCAACTTGTTCATGTCTTATTGTTCTGTGWGTTTTAGGTGTGTAATTTGTTAGATGGTTTGGGGTTTTACTTTGCGTTACTTGCTTGCTTTGATTCTATCTGTAGTCGTAACTTTTTCTTGCTTTTTAGTTTCATTTATAGTTTAACGAGTTTGTTGCATTTTTGAGGTAACGGAAACTACTGCATTTTTAGTACGATAAAGCGTGTTGTGTTGATTTTTTCTGAATATAATTAACAATATCGTCAAGCAGATGTCTGTATGTTTAATGCCTCGTGTTTCTAGTGTGATGCATTATTGAGATAATGGTAACTATTGGATTTTGACGGCAATACTGCATGATGAGTTAATTGTTTCTGAATATAAATGACATTGTCCATCACCTGTCGGCAAGCAGATGTCTGTATGTTTAATATCTCGAGTTCTATTGTGATTGATTAAAATGGGTTCAGGCATAGTATTGTGTATGACTTGTTTCAGAGTATATGAAAAGCCTGTTTGACAGTTTGGTTAGGGATTGAGGATTCCGATATGAGGGTTCCATGTGTTTTGTAGAGACATTTACGCTATCTGAAATTTAGCACTTTGTATAATTTTGGGAAAGTGTTGATGCATGTTTTCAGTTGTTTGTTGAAAAAAGTTTCATCAAACTTGAAATGAAGCAGAGTATGTACTTTATTTAACTGTATTTCACTGTGGTGCAGGGCAAAGGATTTCAATATTATATTGGATGATGTGGCAATTACTCACCTCTCATACGGTGCAGAATTTTCAAAGGCAGTTGAGGCAAAGCAGGTGGCTCAGCAGGAAGCTGAAAGGTCTAAGTATGTCGTTATGAAGGCTGATCAAGAGAGACGTGCAGCAATCATAAGGGCAGAAGGAGAAAGTGAATCTGCTAAATTGATTTCAGAGGCAACTGCAGCTGCTGGAATGGGACTGATTGAGTTGAGGAAGATTGAAGCAATGAAGGAGAATGCTGTAACAATGGCAAGGACTCCTAATGTGACATATCTCCCTAAAGGAAATGATATTCTGTTGGCAATGAGCCCACCTGGTGGCCGTTAGAAGCAAGGTGAATAAGCTGAATTAAGCTGTAATTGATTTTTCGAATTTGCTTAATGTTTAAACTTGTGATGCTGTCTTGTTTTAGTTTTGCTATTCTTTGAGTATCTGTGTTTGGGTTTACCAAATGTTTTACCGTAATATTCCTTCTGAATTTATTTCAATATGCAGCTACTTTGGATGATCTTGGCTTGAGACCTTTTGTTTTGAAAAGTTATCCTTGTTGTAGTTTTTTCTTTCACCTAAACCTTGTTCCTTAGTTTAGGAAACTTGACAGTTATGCATAACAACTTCTAGAGATTTAGAAAGATTGCCTAACACATTACATGAGCCTACGGCCCTTGTATCCCTATTTACATAGGATTTTGTTAGATTACCTTTATTTAGGGTTTGTTACTTTGACTTTGTTAATTTTTAATTCAGTTTCTATTTGTTGAGGACTTGTGATTTTCTGTTGCAACTTGCCAAATTGTGTAACTTTTGGCAGGGAAAGATTTCTTCCTGATAAATATATTATCTGAGAAGAAAACTCAGTAAGAGTGTCTATGTTGGTGATGATAGGTCCTTAGTGTATTGGTGTGCCCTCTGAATGGCTTTGTTTTGCAATACATCATAATTATAGCCTGCAGTGCCTTTGCTGAATTTCCTCGTTCTCCTGGTATTGTAAGCAATAAAATGGATGGGAGAATCGTTAATTAGAGAAGAACAAGTTGATGAGTTAGTGAGTAATTAGTAAGAGATTCTTGTTTGGTACTTGATCCGATGTATGTTTCCTTACCTTTTCCTAACTGTGTTGATTTCTGGTTGAAAGCACTGTGTTCTGCTACTGTGTTTTTTTTTCTCTGATTGAAAGCATTTTCTCGTGTTGCTAGAAAGTTTATCTAAGCGTTGATTTATAATCTGTTATCTAGTCTATAGATGAATACATGATGGTATGATACTATTGTGGTATTTTCGTTTGGATACTCCAGGACCCATTTTTATTGAACACGGGCATGTGAGCCATATGCATAATTTAAGAAACTTTGTTGTAACCATGATTTAGTCGTGATTGTTTCCCTAAATTCTGTATTTATTTTTGCAGGCTTGGGTCTTAATGGCTGCCGACTTTGGGAATTTGATTCTGTGTTAGTTTCTAGTTAGTAAGAATACTTAAAGGCTGGTTACTGAAAGTAATACTTTTTTGAGCAATGAGAATCAAACTAGAATGGATCTTCATGGCTAATGAATGTTGATTGTGCTTGTTAATAACGTTAGCATTATTGCAACATTTATATGTAACTCGGTAATTACAATGGTATTTGTTTAACAACTTTTGCTGTGGTGGGACGACCATGCATTCATGGATTTCATGCCCAYTATTTCGCTAAAATGCTAGTATTTCTCACTTTTGCAGTATTTTTGGCTGAATAAAACATGTTATGTTGAGAAGACTTGTTATTGAAATGTTATCTCTGTTCTCTAAGAATATGTTCAACATCTGGAGTTTCTTTCTGTTGTTAACAACCATTATATATTGGTTGTTGTGTAGCATGGAAATGTTTAGAGCTTCCAAAATGTTTTTTTTTGTGTACCACCCAGAGAATTCTTTGGCTAATCTGAATTCGGGGATCAGTTTAGGGTGGATAGATTTCAGTCCCCTCTTAATTGTTGTTGAGGGGATCGAACACGGGTTCTTCCTACCAAGTGCAGTTCCAATCACCACCACATTAACAATCAATTGGTAGTTTCAGAAATGTTTTTTTTTTGGAAACAAGGAAGCGTCATTTCATAAAAACAAATAATTGGGGAAACATTTTTAAAAAAAAATTAAAAAATTATAAGAAAGATTGTTATTTTGTATTTAAAACAAGCAAATACAATTGCAATATTATTCAAATAAAAATATTTTATAAATTGGCTTTAAAATTTAAAAGAAAAATGTAAAACGAATTTACTAATTATTCTTTGGGTAAAACACTATCTTTTTTCTCTTCTCCTACATGTGTTCTCTTTTTTTTTTTTTTTAAAAAAAAAAGGAAAAATGGAAACGAATAATCCCACCTTTTGGTGGTCAACAATGAATAATCCGACTTGAGCGTTATTACGGAATATATTAAACTTTAACCCCTATCTTCAACCATTATACTAAATGACCTAAAACCTGATTAGCAGGTCATTTTACCCCTTTTTTCATTTTTCCTTTTCTTTTTTTCTCTTTTAACAATTTTTATTTTTAAATMTTTATTTTTATTTTTTTTTCTTCTTCCTTCGGCTACCCAGTACCGCCTTGCCACCGCGGCTGAGTTGCTGCTGCCCTGCTATCGCTGCTGCTGCGTTGGTGTTGCTGCCACCGCTGCGCCACCCCCTGCCTCCTCTCCTCTCGGCCTTCTTCCTCCTTGCTGCACCAAGCCCAGCCACCACACGCTGGTGGTGCTGCTGCCGCTGCTGCCCCTGCTTCCTCCCTCCTCTGTTTTCTTGTTCCCCTATTCTTTCTCTCGTAAGTTTAATCCAAGTTTCTTTTTTTTTTTTCTTCTATTCTGCCTTATTTACTTGTTGTACGGTGAAGGGTGGCAGTGGGAGCCTGGGAAGGGGTGGCAATGGGAGCCTGGGAGGGGATGGCAGTGGCAGGGGCAGGGGGGTACGGTGGAGGGTGGCAGTGGGAGGGGGTTTGAAGAGTGAGAGGGTACATTATTATTATTATCTAAATTATTATTATTATTATTATTATTATTATTATTATTTATTTATTTTTTTAAGTCATTAATTTGGTATTATAGGTGAGGAGAGAGAATTTGTAGGTTAAAGTTAGGTTTTAGTATAATGGTTGAAGATAGGGGTTAAAGTTTAGTATATTCCGTAACAACGCTCAGGTCGGATTATTCATTGAAGACCACCAAAAGGTGGAATTATTAGTTTCCATTATTCCAAAAAAAAAAATATCTATTTGCCTAGGAAGTCGAAGTTTTCGAAAAATTGAAGTGTTAACTTCTAGAGGTTTTTGATTTTCATTGTTGGAGGTTCATGGGGTTGATTCAAGAATGTTTTTGCGAATAAGTGTGTTGTGTGGTGCATCTTATATTTCGATTCGTGTTAGATGACTCTTTTTTTCTTCTTTTGATAAGGAAAAAAAAGTTAAGTTCAACCGTAGGTTAAGGCTTTAGTCATACAAACAATAGCAATTTGCAAGTATAACATGAATTCTACTACGACAYCTATCATTATTAACTTGTTTGGGAATGTCCACGATATAGAGATAGACTGATTTCCTTCGTTCTTTCCTTTTGAGCTTAAATTGTTGTACTTGAAGGGGCTGTCATARAAAGTGTCATCTTGAACCATGGGCAAAACATCCTAGCATCCTAGCCTTCCTAGGCATCAACAACTTCGAGTCATAATACCTTTTTTGGGATTGCATAGCACAAATCCATTGTCACAAGACCCACAACACTAACTAACACTAACTCTTATATCTTTTGACACATAAGTGGTGTTGGTTGCGTGATCGTCGTGATGGTTGTGCTCGACGGTTGCCTATGACTATGAAACTCTAATACTCATAGAGTCATAGATATCACTGTCGTAGAGTATAATGTCGAATTATTTACCCTTAAACTATTAAGTTACAGTCCCTCGTTGAGATTGCTATAGCGCAACATTTTTTCTTATTTTTAGTTTAATTAAAAAATTTCCTTGCTCTTTTCTTATTTAATTAAAAGATTGACTTGTTTACAATACTATGAAACTCAATATATAACATTGGGAAAATTACTTATATCTTTGTAATTAACTATTAAGGTAGTGTCTTTATAAGAGTAGTTAAATATATAAATATTCTCGTGCGATTCACGGTTTTAACAAAAATATAAGATAATACATTACTTTAATTTWATTTTAGATCAATACATGTGTCGTAGAATAATGGAAAATTTGTCCACAAGTCCCACTAAAAAGGCGACCTTTGCGAATAACTGCCATCAATAAAAAAATTTGTCCACAACAYCCACGAACCCCCTTTCCTTTGTTGACCACTGCCAAAGGGAGTTTGACCACCGCCAAAGGGTATTTCCTGCGTTGACCGGCCACTGGAGCTCAACCACACCCTATTTTCACCCTCCTTCTTCCTCAACCACACCTTCATCCCCACTACCACTCTCCATCACACTCCATCACCACTTATCCAAAACCCTAACCTTAATCTCCCTCAATTAGGGGTTTTTCCCCAATTCGAAACCCTAAACTCAAATTTTCTCTCCTTGAGGAGGGATCGGAATCGACCGAGGATTAGCGAGGGTGCTGCCAGCTTGGAAATGACATCGTTAGGCATAAGATTAGAAGAGCAAGGTTTCAAATTGGGAAAAAAAACCCTAATTGAGGGTGGTAAAGGGTGGTAGTGGGGATGGAGGTGTGGTTGAGGAAGGAGGGTGAAATTAGGATGAAAATAGTGTGTGGTTGAGCTCCGGTGGCCGGTCAACGTCGGGAATACTCTTTGACGGTGGTCAAACACCCTTTGGCGTTGGTCAAACTCCCTTTGGCAGTGGTCAACAAAGGAAAAGGGATTCGTGACTATTGTGGACAAATTTTTTTATTGATGACAGTTATTCGCAAAGGTCGCCTTTTTAGTGGYAGTTGTGGACAAAATTTCCTATAATAATATAGGGAGTATCAAATAAGTTTCAAAGTAAATAGTAACATAGAATATATTTGTTATCTCTTATTGTTTTTTTTTTACCATTAATATCGTGTTACCAATATGAAAGGATATAATTGTTATAAATCTAAATTTTACATTGGAAAATTTTATGGAAATAGTTCCACCTTTTGGTGGTTTTCCCATAATAATCCGACTTTGCGTTAATGACAGAATAATCTCAACTTTACCCCTAATCTTCCCTAAATGCACTATTTTACCGGTGACCTACTAATCAAGTCATTATATTTTTATTTTTATTTTTATTCTCTCAACCCTCACCTCAGACCTCTTAACTCTATCCCACCCACCACCCATGACCAACAATCACAACCAACCCACCACCTTAGGCTAACCCCCGAATAACCCACCCACCACCACGACGACGACACAAATCTCCACCTTAACTACTTGTTGCTACCACTGCCATCTAATTCACATTCAAATCACTTTTTTTTCTTTTTTTTTTTTTGAAAATTGAAGGAGGAAGAAGGGGTTTCGAATTGAAGGAGAAATAGGGGGTTTCGATTTTTCAAACCCCTTATTTTTTTCTCTTTGTTGCAAGCTGCGAGGGAGGCGCGGCTGGACAGATGGTGGTAGCTGGGTGGCGCGTCAATCTGCAGTGAATAATGAGTGTGGTGGTGATGGTGGGTCTGAGTGAAAGAGGGTGATTGTAGGTAGTGTATGTTGGTGGTTGTGCGAGGGTCGCTATTGTGGGTGGT
The DNA here is from genome assembly GCA_008642245.1 of Bassia scoparia. NCBI lineage: Eukaryota > Viridiplantae > Streptophyta > Magnoliopsida > Caryophyllales > Amaranthaceae > Bassia > Bassia scoparia. The sequence goes on from SNQN01001394.1 coordinate 74,043, forward strand.
GGTGGGAAGTGCGAGGGTAGTTGTGTGAGGGCTGGTACGTAGTGCGTGGGTGTCGGTGATCATGGGTGGTGGTTGTAGAAGGGAGATATAGTAAGTTTAAAAATAACTATTATATATTTTTTTTTTAAAAGAACCAATAAAAAAATGACACGTTTAAAAATACGTGGTCGTAGTGGAGATGAAGGTCGCGGAGAAGAGGGTCCGCAAAATACTCATCGGCACAGGTAGCTCCTCCGACATCATTAGCTTTGAGTGCCTACAAAAGCTCAAAGATAATGATGGTGATTCTGTACGGTGTCACAACCCCATCGTTGGCTTTGGGTGTTTTGTAATGTGAAGCAATCATCCGTCATTTGACCAATATTCTCCTGTGAAACTTTCAATACTTGTTCTTGTCCTTCATTTCGAGGTCAGTTTTGATTGGAGGAGGATTGTTAATATGGACATCATTGCTAACCTCCCGATATACTCCTTGGTAAGTTGAGGTAGTGGGATTGCATGTGATCTCCATGAGCGTTCCGAGTACTTTCCTTCTCGGACGAGGGAATTGAAGAGTGTTCCCACGTTGTAGATCGAGTATGGTCATCTCCTGAAACTATTTCTGATTGTTTCGCAACAGACGCCACCAAATGTTGTAGCAAATAGATCGGTGCTATAATATTTCCTCAGAGCTTCTTGGTTGAGAGAAGGGTGGAGGCTTTCCGTCAATACTACTTTTGGAGAGCTGACCTTAGGTTGAGTTGTGGTGGAACCTTAGCACTTTCTAGAGATCGTAGAGGTACCTTAGCACTCTAGTCCACGCCTTCGCTCCTTAGCACCTGCAAGAAGGAGAATAATCAGATACAATTTATCTCCCCTCCTATGCTTAAGTAAGTACGGGTATGAGAATTAAATGTAATTAAGTCTTAGAAAGAAGTTAGAGAGATAAGTTCTSAATCTTGCATAAATTGTGAGAGAATGTAATAATGAATGTGTGCAATAAATGAGTTTTCATGGGTATTTATAGGCAATTGGCCTATTTGGCCATGCCAATGAAAGCTTGGATAAGTGACACTTATCACGCACCCACACACGAGGTTACTCGATTCTACCGTTCGGGTGTACGTATATTTGTTTCTCCATGGCTTGCCCAGTCAATAAGTTGTTTGACTTTCGAGACGGGGTGATGATAGGTTGACACGTGGTCGTGGGACCCTTGCACCTAAATTTGTTGGTCCCAATCTTGAGTGGACACGTGGCGGGGGGAGGGGGTTCACATGCCACATCAGCTTATTGTAAAATGAACATGGCAAGAAAAAATAAATTTCTAAATAGCAGTCACATCTAATTACACTAGTTCATTTACAAAAATCAAATGTTCATGTTCAACAAAAAAATTGTAATTTATTTTATGAAAATAAAATCACTCCATTTCCTTTGCYTGTTCATGAACTTCATCTACAATTTTGCTTTCCTTGTTTTTCCTTCGCAAATTCAAAAAATAAATAAATCAAATACAAGTAAATGTTCATAAAATTCACATAATATTTGAATTTTGTAATTAAAATTATACCTTTTTRGTTTGCTCTTATACATCAATTCGTAGTCTTGCCTTATATCCATTCAACGTAAAACTCTCTCTATTCTATATTACTCACAACAGTATGGGTATTGAATATGAGATACTCCACCAACACATAGTGTACTAGATCATTATTGCACACGATGCGTTGTCAAGTTTTTGTAATCTAGTATGAAAYTTATTTGGTTAATTATATACATTACCTCAACTTATATGAATGACAATTATAAAATTTTATTTGAAAAAATAGAGAACTTAATTGTTATTGAAAGGAATGTTTAGATAATAGACTATATACTCTATATATAAGTTTTGGTTCATAATTGTTTAAAAATTGCTTTAATTAGTTACTAGATAATACCCGAGCAAATGCTCAGAATTTTAATTTAAGTAATTGTAATTAAGAAATACAATATGAGTCAAGCCCTATTTTTTTTTTTGTGCTTAATTTTTTGGTACTTTAGTTCAGTTCAATTTAGCTCACTTAGCTTCATCTAACTTCAGTCCACTTCAGCACAATTAGCTGTTTCAGCTCACTTTTATTTTAACTACTTCAGCTCAGTTCAGCTTACTCAAGCTCAATTCAGTTCTTCAGATGAGTTCAGCTCACTTCAATTTAACTAACTTCACTTGATTTCAACCAACTTCAATTCACTCCAATTTAGTTCAGTTTATTTCAGTCTAAAAGAATGGGGTCCTACCACCTTAGTAACAAAGCTATTAATTAAAATTTGAAAAATGATAAACAAATCGAATTAATATAATTTATTTAGTTTTAATAGAAAATTCCAAACTGAAATAAGTGTATCTAGGAAATTAAAAAATTATATAAACGGGGATTGCTTGTGTGTGTGTGTGTGTGTGTGTGTGTGTGTGTGTGGTGGTGTGTGTGTGTGTGTGTGTGTGTGTGTGTGTGTGTGTGTGTGTGTGTGTGTGTGTGTGTGTGTGTGTGTGTGTGTGTGTGTGTGTGTGTGTGTGTGTGGTGTGTGTGTGTGTGTGTGTGTGTGTGTGTGTGTGTGTGTGTGTGTGTGTGTGTGTGTGTTGTGTGTGTGTGTGTGTGTTGTGTGTGTGTGTGTGTGTGTGTGTGTAAATTCCTCAACTTAACTGAAGTGAGATAACTGAAACTAAATTTAACTAAATTGTAATCAACTGAAACTGTGATCACTAAAACTGAACTAAAAGGAACTGAAAATAACTATAACTGAAATTAACGGAACTATAAGCAACTGAATTGAAATAAAGTGTACACAAATAATCTAAAACTTTATTGGTATTATGAAAATGCCATTAAATTGCTTCCTTGACCGGTCAAACGAAGGTGGCTTCTAGAGGACTCTACCTAACAGAATTCAGTTAGAGATCCTTCTACATTCTTCTAATTCAAAGTAATTACGAAACTACCCTCCTGTTGACTTAAGCATCGAAGGTTAGCACTATCTTTCAAGGGGGACACATTCATTTATGTCAGTTTACATACAAACAGTACATTCTCTCTCTCTTCTCTCTCACTTTGGAACTTTGCTGACTTAAGCATCGGAGGTAGTCCCAAGGTACAAACCCCTGGGCCCTCTGACGTTGTGTTTCTCTCTCCTTAGGAAGCGACGCACTTTTCCGATGTTATTTCGACGCATTTTGCGTTGGCGATTCAATTTCAGACATAAGATCCTAATTCCCCTATTTTGAGATCTAGGTTTTCCGTACTTTGGAAAAAAACGGAAATAGAATTGTAATCAACAGTAAATGAAATTAAATGAAGAGGATTTTACACACTATATATAAGTAATTTGATAAGAATATAAGATAGTTTCACGTAATGAAATTAAGATGTTAATTTTATTTGAATGAAATTTCCGTTTTTTTTTTTAAAAAATAATAGCTAATAGGTAATAACTTATTTAGGATGTTAAGCCCACTACATATTTAGGATGTGTTCTTTTCAACTTATTTGTATGAACTTATTTAAACTTATCTTATTTTATCTGAATTTATCCGAATTATCTGAACTATATGTAAACTTATCTTATTCGAATTTATCTCAACTTATTTGAACTTATCTTATTCAATAAGTAATAAAAAAGTTGAAAGAATAGTCCCTTACGATTATTAAAAAAACACTTAAATGGACCTGGTTTACAAAAATTTTAATTGTGAACCATTAAAAATCAACGTGACTAAACTTATATTAAGGGAGTAAAGTTGCCACTTGTAATTCTGACGGCGAACGGAAGTGAGATCTGAGATATGTCAAACCGTGGGCCAAGGTTATAGAAAGAGAAGAGTCAGTCGGGCTGCTTGGCGGCCGACACCGGTAACGCGGTGACTCACCGACAGCGTTATGGCAGCTATGTTGATGGCGTTTTATGTTCTCTACTACAAGTCTATATACTTTAGGCAGGGTTGAAATATGAAGATTGAAGCAGGCAGCATGCAAATATGGGGAAATGGAGGAGCGACAATTAAATGCCTTTTGTATACTTGTATGCTTGCATTTTTAATGTGTGCATCACATATAAACAAATACTCTTATAAACTTACTAGCTTAGCGCCGTGCGATGCACGGTAGTTATAAATTTATTCATGAAAATTGTAAAAAAAGTAAAATAATTTGTAATTTAATATTTGTCAAGATTGAATCTAAAACGATTGTGTTTTATATTTATGTTATACAATATTATGGATTGTTATACACGGGTCTAATATTATGTTTGCACAGACCTATTAGTCCATGACCGTGCATTAACCAGGACCTGTGCATGATAATCTAGTCCAGGATTCCATGCACGGGTCCCAATTCTGAATCAATTTAAATTGTGTTTTTAAAATTTATTATGATAATTTGTATTGTATAGTACGGAATAATAATATTATCATATATAAAAGATATGACTTTGTCAAATTTTTGCTTAAAATAATAGGTTTCGTTAATGTCATATTATATTGATTGATATTAAACATTTTTAAATAATTATAAATTATATATTGATAAGAAGAATATTCTAGAATTAAGTAAAGATATTATTTACTATTTTTTAGCTATAAATTTAATTTATATTCCCTCCATTTTTTAAGTTGTTCCAGTTTACATTTTGGGATATTTTCAATTAGTTATTCAAACAAATCTAAACGTATGAACAGTAAGTCAGTAACTGGCAGGAACATTATGAAATAGAGGGAGTATGAGAATCTTTAAATTTCATCAATATATAAGAATGAGTATAATCATGTGTTTCAGAATTTAGATTTAATCTTACTGTATAAAATTGAATTTACGATTGTCATATGTGTTTATAAAATTTATTAGATAATATATGTATTGTATAGTAGGAGTATTGGAGTAATACTATTATGATATAATAAAAGATATTTCGTTGTCTAATTTTGCTTATAATAAATAGATTTCGTTTAATGTGTTATATTATATAGATTGATATTACAATTTTATAAATATTATATTATAATATGATAAGAGAATCTTCTAGAATTAACGTAAAGATATTATTTATTATTTATTAGTAATAGATTTAATTAATATGTTATTATAATAATTTTACAAAAAAATAAAATAAAATAAAATAAGAAAATTAGTTTTGGAGGGAATTTTTTTACCAGAGAGCGCCGATGTGGCACTTCTGGTTTCTACTTTTGTATATAGTTATTGATATTCATACTAAGTGTGATATCTATAATTTTGAATGTAATGTAATACTTATATATTATATAATGTTTGTAGGAAAAAAAGGAAGATATTATAATGTGTTTCAGTATCATATAATTATATTTATACTTGTTGTGTGATAATACATCTTTTATTTTTTTGAAAAATTCACAGAAATAATTCGACTTTCATGGTCTTCCAAAAATAATTCGACTTTGAATATCCAAAATAATCCAGGTTAAACATTTATTTATTTTTTTCTTTTTTTTAAAAATATACGTTACCCTTTCTCTCTCCCTACGTCTCTCTCTCTCTCTCAGTTCGATAGGGGTCTCTCTTTCTCTCCTGTCTCTTCTATCTCTGCTCCTTTCATAAATTTCGCTAAATCAAATTTAACAATAATGACGATCATCACTCTCTCTCCTCCTCTCGCATCATCGTCCTCTCTCTTATCTCCTTCGTCATCGCACGGCTTCGTCAACGACAATTATCTAAACAAAAGAGCAACTAAATTAGCATAAAGAAAAAGACATCAATGATCTAAAATGTGTAAAAATTTGCAATTTCATTCCTGAAAGCACTGACATTAAAAAAACTATTACATGATCTAAACCAATTATCTAAAAACTAGCAGGCAAAAAGAAAGATACCAACTCTTTACAATTACATTAATAATTCCCCAAAAAAAAAGTAAAAAAAATTGAAATTTCAAACAATGGACTTAGCACCAACTTTTGGAGGTCGGATTGGAGGGCAGAGTTGGGCACCGAGGTCGGAGATCTTCTCGGAGGCTTCGACGGCGGAGGTAGGTGAGGCGGGAGGAGGCGGTGGAGGAGAAGTAGGAAGAGGTGGGCAGTGCGGAAGGGGAAGGTGAGTGAAGGGGTGGTTTGTTGGGAATGTGGTGGACGCCATTGAAATGGAGGAGAGAGATGCGGTGGAAGCCATTGTTATTGGTGTTTAATGGAGAGTAGAATGAGAAGATTGGGGGGTGGATAGGGAAGATAGGATAAGGTGAATTTCAGAGAATCAGAGTGAGAAATGATGTTCGAAGGGTGTTATGGGTTTTTATTTTGTGGTGAGGGGCGCGTGGCAGGTGGGAGAGGTGGACGGTGGTGATTTGAGATGACGGCAGGCGGCCTTGTGGCAGGTGGGTGGAGATAGGTTGGGTGGTGGAAGGTGGTTTATGGTTGGTGGTGGTAGGGTGTTGTGGTTGTGTAATTAGTTTATGTATATAATTATAATTAAAGTTTTAAATAATTTAGTTTTAATTTAAATACAACCAATCAAAATACGAACATGTCCAATTAACCTAGTGAACGGGTCATCATTACTCATCCACCGATAAGGGTTCATTTTTTGGAAGATGGGGCAAAGGTGGGATTATTTTGGGATTATTCAAAGGTCGGATTATTTTGGAAGACCACTGAAAGGTCGAATTATTTGTGTGAATTTTTCTATTTTTTTTATATGAATTAAAATTTGTGCATAACTAGCAGTGACATAATTATGTGTGTTGTAAAGATTAACAGTATGGTTGTAATATAAGCAACCAAATGCAAAATGGTAAACTGTTGCATTAGGCGTAATGTAACGGTTTTGGCACTCTATTTGCAACGATTTTAAGTGTTGCAATAGCTCTTTAGTGTAGTAGTGGAATGATATTGTGTACTTATATACGATATAATGTATTCTGTATCTATATAATTATATTTTATATTGTGCGTTATATTATGTACTTTTGAATGATATTGTGTACTTATATACGATATATGTACTTTCTCTAATCTCTATCATATACTTTATCTTTATCTTATACGTGATATTATAAACTTATGAATAATATGTATATTTTAATACGATATAATTACTTTTGTTCAGATCATATTACATATATATCTTCTATTTGTGTGTGATATTATATATTTCTAAAAAATATTGTATARTTTAATACGATATATTGTACTACTGTATCATATAGTTTTTTTATACGTATGAAGTACTTGTGTGTGATATTATATTTCTAAATGAGGTTGTATACTTTAATACGATATAACGTACTTCCGTATCATATAACGTGCAAAAGAAAATGAGCGGTAAACTGAAAACACGAAGGATGTTGCGACTTCTTGCGAGTAAGTGAGTTYCGACTTCTAAATCCTTTGGAGTTGCGACTTTTTCCGAGTGAAAGTGAGTTGTACARTAATGAGGGATGCTGGAACGGTGATGAAGAATTAACTCAATCTAATTTTATTTTTTAAAAAATGGATTTCTAAGTTGTAAGCAGGAACCCGTCAAAAAAAAGTTGTAAGCAAGGAGGAAGGTGATAAGATGAATGATGATAATAATTATATAACGTGACTTTGTTGGTCCACAATAATTATATTGTGAACCGGGTCCATACAAGACCTACTGTACTATTATACCCTCACATTTTACTTCTAGTATTTAAATTACAAAATTTTTGATAKTTACCTGTAAATATCTACATTTGTCCCTAATCCAAAACGGTCAATGATAAGACACCCCTCGCAACACACAATTCAAATCGAGAGAACTAGGACCCTGACAGACCCTAAAAAAGGCAAATTCCCTTACARCGAACACCTCTTCCAGGTATTTAGCACCTCAAAAAGTAAGTTTTAATTTTCAAATAATTTTAACTATTTTTAAAACARTTTTCTAGAATTTTTCGGAATTTTTCTAAGCGTTTTTAGTAATTTTAGTAATTTTCAGTAATTTAATTAATTTTGCGATAATTAATTAAATTATGAAAACAAATCCAAAATTAATGAAATTTTAACACAACACACTATTTTCACAAGGAATTTTTACATAGTTTTTCCATAATTTTTCGATTTATGGTTTAATATTTACGAATTTTTTAAGCAAAAACGCAAAACCGAGCAAAGCGGGCCATCCCGGGATATTTTGTCTTGAGACAAGCTTCCTGAGGAAGCCAAATATCCCGAGCATTGCAATAAAATCAGCTGAAATCATATAAAATCATGCGTATATTTTATATGATTTTATCTTGATTTTATTTCATTACGATCTCACTATTTGAGGTAAGGCGAATCCGCTAAATATCCCGAAGATCGCAATAAAATCAGCCGCAATCGTATAAAATTACGCATATATTTTATACGATTATATTTCGATTTTATTTCATCGCAATCTCGCTATTCGAGGCAAGGCAAATCGACCAAAATCCGGCAGGTGRTGGGCGTAATTACGCTCAAAACCTCCCTCTTTTTGGCCGATTTCAACCCTTGCCTATAAATAGGTGTAGACCGTGGGCCTACCCTGCAGGGGGCTTGCTTGGGCCTACATCGATGTGTGTTTGTGTTGTGGGCTTGAGCCACAGAACCCGCACGTGAGTGCGTTGGGGAGTGTTGTCGAGTAAGGGGATCGCCACCGTGCCTATAAAGGTTAATCACGGATGCRCGAAACGTTAGTGCCAAAACAATGGCCCCACGGTCCGATCCAGTAACCAGCTCGTGGGTTCGGGGACATGGTAAGATTGATATGAGAATTATATGAACTCAATGCGCCTAAATAAGTAGCTCGGCCTTTTTAGTCTAAAATCTATTTGTAATTCGCTATTGTATACGACGATTTTAATTAAGAATGACATTAACTTTACACTAATTAAATTTACTTAAGGAATATTGTTTTCTATAATAATTTTATAATGAGCATTATGCAAATTAAATTAATTGCTCAGAAAATTAGATTCCAATATAAATAAGAATTAAGCTCTTACAAAAAAAAAATGTCCGGAAATATATTTTTTTATATGAGAATAGAGATCAATACAACTACTCATGCCTAGAAATATGTGATCACTTGTAATTAGTTCAAATTAAAAAGGTGTCCTAAACAGTCCGGTTGACTCATCGCAATCTAATCTGACTTTATATTGTGAATTCACATAATTTCCTGGTCTGTAATTTAAAAGAGGCACTGAAATGTCAATAGCAAACATATACGAATATTGTATACTATCATAGCAATAAAATATGCAATCATCCCCTTTTAACCTAGTGGGTGGCATACAAACAATCGTTGAGAAAATATTAATATATGATAGCGCCTATTGATCGATCCGCTAAACAAATCAAACAAACATGTTACGATTGATGAAGAAGGCGCCTCGTTAAGCTTGCATACACAAATGCAAAGAGACGTTAGTAATGACAAGCAACATTAATGACCACGAGAAAATGCGAAGACAAAGAGTTAATGAAATGAAAACAACCAAAAAGTGATAATAATCCTACATATTTACATGAAGCGATAAAAGGTGGTTTCTACATTTTATTAGTTGAATTGAGCCTCGAATAGTTATTAATAAGTTAGAAAGAAACGAAATGAGGTTTTGGGTGATTAACCTCAGAGGTATACCTCAATATCGCTCTTCGAAGTGACCGAAAGGCAGCAAGAACTCGTGATTGTATGAGTAAGGAGTAGAAGAATGAGTATAGGCAGAATGTATGTGCTTGTGAAGTGTGAAGTCCTCTCGAAATGAAGCAAAGGCATGTATTTATAGGCACGTATGAGGAACTGAGCGTATATACGCTGAAAAAGGGAGCGTATATACGCTCAAGAGGAGCGTGAATACGCTCCAGGAGCGTATATACGCTCAGGGAGTGTATATACGCTCGAGGGAGCGTATATAGCTCGAAGGAGGTATATACGCTTCTTGAGCGTATATATTCTCGATTATTCTCGCGAATCTTCTTGCGATTCCGTGAGTGTTCGTTGAATGTGGACGCCCTCTTCCCAAGAAATCGATTCTAGAACATTCCCGTATTTCTACGGTATTTTTTGTGTATTTTCTTCATTTTTTGTATTTTTTGCGTATTTTGATTTTTGTAAATATTGTAAAAATCATAGAAAATTGTAGAAAAATCAGAAAATAATCTAAAATACTGGTGAACTCAGAAAATGAGAAGAATGCAATGAAAAGTGAAATCTTGAAAATCACCAGTATAAATTATTTTAAAAATTCCTAAGTTAAAGAAAAACTAATCACTAAATGGTGACTCAGAAAAATGAGAAGAATGCAATGAAAAGTGAAATTTGAAAATCACCGTATAAATTATTTTAAAAATGAGAGGAATTGCCTTTTATTTGACCTTTGCTTCATGGTTCCGAGTATTACTTCACATATTTCAAGCTTTTTCACGAGTTCGACTGCGTCTTTTTAGAGTCAAATCGATGCGACATGTGGTATGTTTCATCATCGATTACTCATTGGGGAGACACATTTAGGTGTCTACAATAGGGATCCTTCATTCATTTCAAGGGACTTCTTTTCCAAGTTTCAAAGCTTTGGACGACTCTCTTTCTCTCTCTCTCTCTCTCTTCATCACCTCATACTCTCTTTGACAACACATAAAAACACTTCAACACATAAAAACACATTCAAACACTCTTTTGCATCAGATCTAGGAGGTTTTCAAGGGTTCTAAGGTTCGACAAGGGTTTCTAAGTGTCCGAGCTACGTCCTTGGTTTTCGACATCGTGTTGCGAGGTAGGTTTGAGGCCAACGATTCATTATAACCCCTTTTGCATGCTTGTTTAGAAAATTCGACTTCTATGTAATTCGCATGTAATATTGATTAACAAACAATTCGACAATTCAAATTAAAAGCAACCTTAAAGGCAAATTTAATTCTCGTCGAGTGCTTGCATGCTTGTCTACACATATAATATACTTTAACAATACCTGTAATTTCGTGTTTCACACCTATAAAGATAACTATGGACAACCAGCATTAGACTCTTGGAATACGGAATTAACAAACTGCCACAACAAACTAGAAACTATTTGCATAGTATCGTTAAACAACCCGCCTAGTAATTTTGCATGCTTAGGGTTTAAAACGAAAATTGTTTGTTGTTGTCTTTTGGACAATGAACTCGCAATAACTGAGTAGAGGCCGCTAGATGCGGGGATGTACTGTGCACTACTTCACCCTTACCCTTGTCCCCTAATCCAGACCTTTGGTGCACTACCAGACATGGAGTCCTTCGCCTTGCTTTATGCAATTATAGGCAAGGCTTAAAACGGGTTCCGCAGCTTCCCAAAAGAAGTGCGGTGGCGACTTCCTTTACTCATTTCGAGTTTAAACACGTACACAACTCCAGGCATACTCACAATATGCAAAAGCAAGAATTCAATTCTAGCAAACAAACCGAGCCGCCCTTAAATTGTACCCRCGGAGCAGAGGGACCGGACCTAGTCCGGCCRGGTGACGCCTCGACGCCCGTACATTACCTCAATATTTGTTCTTTAAAAATTATTAATCATCTTTTTATTACTAACAACCTATTTGGTTTAATATTAGTAAAGGAAGGAAAGAGAAAGGAAAAGAAGATAAAGGAAGAGAAAATGAGCTTATTTTCTCATGTTAATTGGTTCACATGGAAGAAGAGAAATGAATCCAACTTATTTTTCCATGTTTGGTTAGACATTAATAAAGGAAAGGAAGGGAAAAAATAAAAATTAAATTTATTTTCTCTTTCCTTCAGAATTCTCCCAATTTTGAGAGGAAAGGAAAGGGAAGAAATTGTAAAAAAAAACTTTTCTGTCAATTCTTTCGAGTTCCTTACATTCACTGTTTTGTTTTTTAACCAAATGACGAAAATAGTTATATTTCCTTCCACTTTTTTTTTCCTTTTCACCCATTTCTTTTCTACCAAACAGGCTCAAGTGCCGACATAATACTTCTCTCCTCCTTCATTTTCTTATTTTACTCTGCAACTCCTACTTTCTCTTCCCCATTTTCTTTTTTCTTTAGATCTTTTGGATTTCACTGTTTTAAAAAAATAATGCAATACAATTTTAATAATCATTGCATTATTGTGGACATTTTGATACCAATTTTGTTAAGTTTTGAAGGGTTTGATTTTTTTTAACATCAGAAAAATTACAAAGAAAACAACATAAGTAAAACAATGAACTAAACTAATTAACTCCAATAACTAAATGATGTGATCTGCAAAGTTTGGCAAGCTTGTCTGCATCATCCACCAAATCCCTGCTTACCTTCATTATCTTGCACCAAATCAAGGATTTTGCCAGATCTCAAATCTCTTTCAGAGTCCAGATTAGGTGAATTGGGGTTTGAATATCATTATTGAGCATCTTTATCAGTAATGAAGAATCTGTGAAGATAGCTAAGCGAATATAATTGTTGTTGTTGATGATGCTTGCAGAATAATGCTTGAGACATTGGAGACAAGCTTGAGCTTCCATTTGAAGAGCTGAAGTGCTGACCATGAATCCTCCATGTTGATTTATAYTGCGTCTTGAATCGTCATTTTCAATCCAAGAAAAACCTTCAATTTGGTCCTTCTTCATCCAAGAGCCATCAATTAAACATAAGGTATTATGTTGTCCAAAWTTTTCTTTTCCAATATTTGCAGCCAAAAACCCAGGAGGATAAGTGCTTTCTTGATTTAAACAATTCCCTTGTTGGGTGCTTCTATTGATGAAAATATGTTGTAGCTTATGGATATCGTCCAGTATTAATTGGAGAGAAGTAGATGTAATTTCTTGAGCTGAGTAGACATACCTGTTTCTAGCTAGCCAAATTGTCCATAAAGAGGCTATAAAATGGAAATTGGAATTCTCATTTTGAATTCCCAGTCTTCAGTTAACAAATAGAAGAACATAATCAATAATCCAATTTGTCATACTAACCAAGTATTGTGATCTGAAATGATTCCAAGAGAACCCGAATGCCAATTGTTTTTGCAAAACTGCAATTCCTAAATAGGTGAGTAGCATCTTCATTTTAAAATTGCAATTGACAAGAGGAAGAGTTTATCATCTGCTAGACCATAACGTTCTTGCAAAGTGCAGACTATTCGTGCATAATTTCCAAAAAAGTCTTGAGTTTAGGAAGTAAGTTTAACTCCAAATTTCCATATCAAACTGAGTTAAAATAGGATTAGACTCTAATCTATTTTATCCTTAAAGATGAAAAAACTGTAGGGCTTCGCCCGCCTTAGGGGGTTGACCTCAGCCAGTGTCATGGAATTAGCATGGAATCTGCATGTGAATGCGTTGGGGTGTGTTGTCGAATTGAGGGGATTGCCCGTGCCTATACAGGTAAATCACGACGCCGAAACATTGGTGCCAAATTAATGGCCCCACAATTAGGGTCCAGTAACCAAAGTGTGGTTTTGGGACATGGTACGGATTGAATCAGTAACCCAATCCGCCCGCATGAGCGGCCTCTACTCGGTCTCATTGTAGTTCATAATCATATCAATTGAATTCAAGAAAACTTAACGATTTTTGATCTTGAGGCGCAAATATATTACTAGTGGTTGCTATTATGTTACAAACAAAGACTACAATGGACAACGCGAACGCGCATTGTTAGTCAATATTAATAAGGTGCTATAAAACCGGTGTCCATGATTTCTACTTTAATGTAATACGCATAATTTGGTTCTTGTCTAAGCATATGTTAACAAGTGATGGAATATGTACAAACGAAACAATGAAAAAAACAAAGTTAGTAAGCATGATAATTACATGTGTGTCCTTCTCACCTGTCTGCTGGAATAAGCAAAATTGTTAAAGTAAACTAAAAGGAAACGCCCTTTGATTGATTGCTAATAGAGACAAATAAACGCGTTAGTATTGACAATAACAATATGCATGAATAATAAATGTGACAAGATGATGATAAACGAATTTGATAACGTTAATGACAATCCCACCATATTCATGAATGATTCAAGAGTTGGTTTCTACATTGTGTTAATTGAATTGAAACTCTAATAATAGTTAGTCAAATTAAAGTGTCAAAAGAATTAGAAGAGTCAAAAAGATAGTTTTTAGTGTGAGTAATTCAGAGTATACCTTGATTTCGTTCGTCAATCGATTCGAAAAGGGCGCGAGACCCGTATTGAATTGTTGTGTTTATGGGAAAGAGAATATGTGAGAGTTTTTGAAATTGTGAAATTGTGTCGTGAAGTGTTGAATCGTAAAACTCTCCAAGGGTTCCCCCATCCTCCCCAAAGTCGTGAGGCAAGGCCATTAGTGCGAAGAGGCAAATTTCGTATACGCAAGAGAGGAGAGTGTATATGCAGGACGAGCGTATATACGCTCGTCCTGCGTATATACGCAGGTGAGGAGCGTATATACGCTCGATCCTGCGTATATACGCTTCTCTTTTTTTTCCAAAAATCCGAAATATGTTGATTCGAATAAACTGTTGCCAACAATTTCGATTCTCTAAGATCGTGGATTATTCTAGACGTCCCCTTTTGCAAGAAGTATTCTTTAGGAAATTCTGGAACATTCCACGTATCTTTTCTGATTAATCTTACGATTTTCTGCGTATTTGCGTATTTTGATGTTTGTAAATATTAGCAAAATTCATAGCAAATCATAGAAAAAATCAGAAAATAATCTAAAAATACTGTGCGAACTCAGAAAAATGTGAGGAATGCAATGAAAAGTGAAAATCTTGAAATCACCAGTATAAATTATTTCAAAAAATCTTATAGTTACAGAAAATTCCGAAAAAAGAAAGTGATTAAAGAAATTCTTTTTTTGCCTCTTGATGACCTTCGCCTCACGATTTCGGTGTGATTCACGTAGTTGAATTTCTTACGAGTGCAGCTGCGCCTTTCGGAATGAATCAATCACGAAACGTGGTATATTTTCATCATCGATTACTCTGGAGACATTTAGTGTCTACAATAACCTGATTTGACTGTGTAGAGGCCTGATTCATTGTATTTCCAATACAATAAATCATTGGTTGAGTTGTGTTGTTTCAATTTGTGAAATCAATTTTGCACTTGGTGATTTTAAAAAATCAAGAAGCTTTTTATGATCCAAATTGTGTGTTAGAGAAAAATCTGATACCTGGTTGTTGAATAGCAAGAAGATTAACACTGTCCGTTACTTTAGAACTTCTCCCAAAACCATTGTCTAACCCTGCTCTTGAACTGACTTCCATTTCCTAATTTCCAGGCACCTTCTATTAAAAATTTTCTCACTTTGTGAATAGAGTCAAACCAAAAGGCCATAATGCCTTTGCCTTGTTTGAAACACACTTGTCTGGAAAACCTGTCTTTAGTCCCTTGTAAAGTCTGGAAAACTAAAAGTTGTGGATTATTGTTGAATCTAGCAACATTTCTTGATCAAACTTGCATCATTAAAATGGAGATGTCCCTAATCCCATGACCCCCTGCTCGCTCTAGGTAAGTGAAGAAAACTTGATTTTTTCCAATGGATTCCTTTGTTGAGTTATCAGTTATTTCCACCAGAAATGGCTATAATAGAGTTGATTCTATTAGTAATGCCATAGGGGATTTTGAAAACTCCTGAGTGATAAGCTTAAAGCAGAGAAGGACTGTATTAATGAGTATAAGTTTAGCTGAAGGAAATCATTCTATGATTCCAAGCTAGATTTTAGAGCTAATTTTATCAACCAAATTGTGAAATACTGTGTTTTCCTCCTAAAGATCCACAGGAGCAGCCTAAGTAGATGCCAACTGATCACACAACTTCATTCTCATTAGTTTTTAATAAATCCTTAATTTGCAGTTGTAAGTTTTTGGCTGAATTACAAAGGACTTTTTAAAATTTAGTAGTTGTCCTGAAGGCTGTTGAAACCTACTAATAAATGGTGTGTAATGGGTTACAGTTGTTTGAAAGTTTAAATAAAAAACATGGAATCATCAGCAAAAAAAGAGATGTGAACTTTGAAACCACCCCTATATAATGGAGATCCTTCCGAAGCTTAATATCTTCAGCTCTAAGTAATCATCCTAGAGAATATCCATGCAAAAAAGGAAAAGATAAGGAGACAAAGGGTCTCCTTGTCTTAAGCCACACTTTGGATTTGAAATTTTGACAAGAAAAACCATTAAGAAGTGTAGTATAGCTGACCTTTGTAGCATGCATTATAAGAGAAATCCCATTTAGGAGGGAAACTGAAGGTTATTGATACTCAAGAGGGGGGGGGGGAGTGAATTGAGTTATAACTATTTATTACCAATTTTCTTTTTTCGGACTTAGTATGAGGAACCAGTTGGTTGGTTCTGTAAGCAGCGGAATATAAATAAAGCAATAAAGAAACACACAAAGATTTAACGAGGTTCACCCAACTCTGGCTACTCCCTACCTATGTTCTTTTATATCACTCCGAAAACAAAAAACACTCACTCTGCTGTTCCCTACTCCGGGAACCAGTACACCCCACACTCAACTCTAAATGTGCACTCGACTCACACTCGTAAGTCCAATTTGTGTTTGAACTCACAAACACTCACCAGGCCTTCAACCCCTATGCAGAATGCCTTTACACTGACAACCTTTTTCTCTCTTTTGATTTACTTCTAATAAGTACATAAGAGAAAGAATTAAAGGCTTGACTTTAATGCTCTGTGTATGACTTCAAAGTAAGTCTTTGCTTGTATTTTTCTCTCAAAATATGAAACTCTTTTAATCCGTGGAGTTGTTTTGGAATTAGAATATAGATGAGTATTTATATGTTATTGACCTAAAACCCTTATTTCCTTAAATCTCTATTGCGACAGCAAGATGAGATTTATGAAGTATTTATCTTGTCGATTTTAATCTTTTAAGCGAATAATCGACAAGATAATATACTCCTAGGTTTAAGGCAACAATCATTTCTCATTATATTTCCAGCTGCAAACTTTATTTTTAATAATATATCTTTTACAAAAAGTATTTAGAAAAAATTTCTTTTTCAAAACCGCCAGCCATAATCCACTCGGGGAACACAGCTGCGTTCCCCAGCCTGTCCCTAATAGATTATGTTACTGAATTCTGTCCATTCTTGTACCAGAATTCATTACCATAACTCAGAAATATAAGACTTAAACCTAACAATTATATTCACCTACAGAGCAATACGTGACAGTTCTAGATCTAAACTTTAAGAGTTTTCATCATATCTCATGTATCTTCAAGACTTGAATTCTCCTTTAACATTACTTCAATATTTGAGACACACATCTTCTCTTCGAATGCTTCGAAAAGGCTTCATACTTCAAGCTTAAGAATCATCCTATTACTGCACATGTAACATGTTTAAAGTGCAATAAATAAAGGAGTATGATGTTTTTCAGCATAAACATCAAGGAAAACCACTCTATGTGGTTCTGGACCAGTTTATATTGAGTTCAAGCAATACACAATAAGTATTAACTTGTCTAAGGAGGAACAAGTATCCATAAATCAACTGGTTGCCAAAACAACTATAATCACAATATAGTTCTGTTGTCTTTAATGTTGTCATCATCAAAACCTAGAACTCAAACAAATTCCCCCTTTTGATGATGACAAACTAATCGATTCCTGCAACAAGCAAGTTAGAACCAGAAAACTTCAATTTGGTACTTCAAAAGAATTTGAGCCAGGCCAGCAGACTCAGCCTAAATGAACAGTTATCTATTCAACTGGTTCCAGTAAAAAAGAAAATGACTCATTCTAAACTTAATGACCTCAATGGCAAGAGTTATTCTAACTGGTTCATAAGTAAGAAAATGACTCAATCTAAACTAGCAGATATCTAGGCCTTCAACTTCGACAAAAATTCCCCCTTGTGGCCATCATAAAAATTCTTCAAGTAAAGTGATGTGCCAAATTGTTAATGTGCTCATCCAATACAGTGCATCGATCACCATTCTAATTTTTGCTGCAAAAAGACAATTAGTCAAACAGGCATCACATAAGCAAAAAAATATTAGTTCATATAGACAGCAAAGTTCAACCAAAGGATCCATTAATCCACATAGAAGAATGGTCTTTGGAGGGAGAATAGTTACGACCAACAGAAATCAGTTTATTTGAAGAAGCAAAAGAAGAATAAAGGAAGGAGAAACAGGAGCAAACAGCATCACTCCTCCCATCATACTCTTCCTCCTTCCTCATCATCATGCTCAGCATATCTTCCTCCATATCTGCGTTCATCATCATCATCAACTTCCTCCTCACTCTTCATCCTCATCAGACTGGGGTCTTCAAATTTTGTGCTCTTCATGCTGTGCTGTTTATCATCAGTATGAACTGGTTCCCAATTACCCGAACCACCAAGTACTTGCAGCAGCCAAAGCCGAAACCGAGTCTTGGGAGAACAGATCAAATTCTCTGGAGCCATCTGGTTCTGACATCGGGAACAGTAAGCAACAACTGAGTCTCAGCCAGCTCCTTCTCCATTTGATCGTGATTTGTATTGAAAGAGGTGAGAATCCGGGACCAGTCCATCAACTTCCAAAGTTTACCTGGCTCTCTCATTCTCTCCAGAAAACATTTTGACCCGTTGGTTCCTCTTGCTTGCTTTCTTCTTTGAGAGGGGCTTAACCTCCACTGTTCCTCAAACTTGAACCTTAACACGACAGCCCAATAATCAAGACCTTTTGCCTTAGTATAGCCTTACGTGAACACTGAAACTGTACAGTGGATCCACTTAGGCACCTTGTTGTCTTAAGCAAACGGGTGTGATTAACCATAAGGCAGAGATATGATGAGAATGAACCATAACAGTTCATGGTGAAAAATCGAAGCATCAAGAAGGAAGATTATTTAATTTCTTCATCATCAGGTATCGTACCATTCCATGAGCGTGACTATTCCCCTTCCTTAGCCCTTGAAGCAGGACTTTGTTACACAATGATGCAAGCCAGCATATAGTGGTTCCTTCAAATAAACAGACTTGAAAACAACAATTTCTTAGCTCTTCCCACCAAATAGAAAATAAAATTTCATCAAGAGTGACCCTACCAGCATAGCCACCAATCACTAGAATACTTGTAAACCCATCCCTTCGTACTCCTAACATCTGACAGAAGAAAGGACATACTAACTTATACACCGTCCAACATTCGAACCACATAACATATCAAGCAATTGTTTTAACATACAAAAAATCCCCTCACCCACAGACACATTTTAGCGAACAGTCAAACCAGGAACATCCACCTTGATTTCAATCAAACTCTTGTATTCAGGACAAAGCAGGTGTACTTGAAATAACCATCCTCAACTCGACATCCAGATACACTACTCATAGCACTTAAGTCAAGTAGAACCAGTAAGGGAGATTCTACAGACTTACCTTTGACAGACGAGTGGTTTTGACTGCGTATTGCCTGATTCTCTTGGTTCCCTTTCAGAACCAGTTGATGTTCTTCTTCTTCACTTCCTTCTTTACGTGCAGAACGTAGTCTCCCTCTACTTGAAGTCCACCATAGGTACCCCTCCTTTGACCAGTAATTTTGAACCTCCTCTCTCTAGTAACAACCTTCTCGAACTCCTGGGTTATAATCCTCTTGTGTCTCGGCATCTGTTCCCCCTTGAGAACGTGCTGGTTTCCTTGATTGGTGAACCACCACCTTCAGTTGGATTTGCACGAGGCCATTTCCTTAAACTGAGTTTAGATGTTAGTGGTGTGTGTTTTCTGGTGATTGGGTGTTTAGCTTTGTGGAGTGTGAAGTTTCTGAAGAATCAGTTGGGTAATCGGTGTTTTTTATCTCGGTGTTGTGTGTTAGGGTTTACTTCATTTGACTCTCTGAGATTGTGAGGAATCACTGATTACCCCTTCCTCTTCTTTCCTGCCTGTGTTTTAATTTTCTACCCATAATTGATTGATTCAGAGGACGAAGGTGAACAGTAACTCGATTGAACAGTACTTTCAAATTGAATTTGTTTGTCAGAAATAGTAGCCACTCTGAAGAGAGAGAGAGATGTAGAGTTGATGAAGATTGTGAGCTGCGAAAAGAGGTTAGCACGAATATAGTATAGTTGAAGTAATCATCAAATGAAGCAAGAGGGTGAAGATATAGCCGGTTTAGCCAAGAATACGGCCTAGATTTTGAAATTTAATGCATATTCACATTCCATATATTCAACGACTTCTAATTTTGGCATGTGTAATGTTGCCTGATCATCAAGCTAGAAATAACAGTGAAATAGATAAATTTCTTTCCAAAAGAAAAATGTCCTAAGTAATTATTCCAAAAGATATAAAATTCAATCGAAAACATATCAGGTTGGTCCGCTGTTTCCCTGTGTACCTGTTACAGAACTTGCATTCTGTTTCTGTGAATTAATGTTCAAACTTAACTGCTTCTTGCAACAATGGCTTTCAACTTTTTGAAGGAATCAAGCACGACACAACACTAAAGGTTTCGACATAGGTATATAGCACACACCCGGTAAAAGAGATATTTCTAGTCATCACTTAGGGATATAGAAGCCAAGTTACCAGAACTCTAACCTATGACATTAACAAGAAAAACCAAACCTAACTAAGCCTTAAAAGACTCTTAATCTACAAAAAGACTCATGGACAGAGGTTTTTGTTGAAGATGTCTGCATTTGAACCTCGCTTTTCGAACCGCATCTCCACTAACCTTTCTCAAATTAATCTCTCAAAGTGTGGTGTCTATCTCAACTGTGTTTGGTTTTGAGTGTAAACGGGATTCTTAGAAATATCTTATGGCACTCGTGTTGTCACAAATTTGGAACACTATTGTATTCAAAAATCTTTCAGCTGGTTCCTTATCCACGAACGTTAGACAACATGAAGCGTGCAGCATGTTTCATTCAAGCTGGATTTAAGGCCACTGAATCTGCTTCTTAGATCCCCTTGATATAGCAAGAGCCAAGAAAATTGCCATACCTATGTGCTCTTTTCTATCAACGGGAAACCCGCTATCTGCATCTGTGTATCTTATAAGGTCAATTGAACTCGTCTAGGTACCACAAGCACAGATCTGCTGTTCCCACAAGATCCTAAGTATCCTTCGTAACAGCTTCAAATGAGTTCCTTTGGATTGCTTTTGACCTAGCACAACACCAACAGGAAATTACAATGTCAGGTTCTACTAGTGTAGATAAAGTAGGACCCAATCATCCCTCTATACAGTGAGGCTTCAACTCGTTTCCCTTCAATTGCATCAAGTTTTGTAGATGTAGGCAGGTGTATCATAAGCTTTTTGTTTCCATGCCAAACTTTTTCAGTAACTCTTTCAAATTTTTGCTGAGGATCATTGATTCCATCAGCTGGTTTGCTCTTTATTCTACAAGACCAAGAGAACCTAATTCCCCATCATACTCATTTCAAATTCACTCTGCATAGTTAGCAAACTATCACATAGCACCTGAGTTACTAGCACCAAATAAAATATCATCACATAATTTGTACTATATAAGTGGTTCCCCTTGGATTCTGATAAACAAAGTTTTTGTCCATGCTTCCCCTTTGTAATCATTTTCATTTAAGAAGTTGGACAATCTTGCATACCAACCCTTGGGTTGCTTATCCAGTACAAGGCTTTGTCAACTTGTACATGTTGGGAACAGCTTGTCCTCAAAACCAGGAGTCTCACTAACCTCTATTCTTTCAAGTTATTCATTTAAGAAGGCAGTTTCATCCATCTGAAACAACTTCATATTCATCGTGAGCACTAAGCAATTTATATCTAATGGCCTCTAATCCTAGCTAGGTGCAAAGGGTTTCTCATAATCGTATTCCTCTTGTTGTGTAACTTGCCAATGCCTTGTTTTGTTTCTGGACTATGTACCTAGGTCATCCATGATTGTTCTTAAAGACATTTGTACCAATGACTGACTTTCCTTGGTTAGGTCAGATGCCAACTTAATTTTATTTGAAACTGATTTAACTCTATCTTGCATTGTAGTACCCAATCAGGGATCAGTTTTAAGCTTTTATTAGTCAGGTTGGCTCTACACTAGACAAGAATGAATAGAAGCACAAGTTTGGTAAACACTTCTCTTGTTTGATCCCTTTTATTGATGTTGCAATGATTCTGATCAGGGGAGAGAAGAACTGTACTTAAACTTTTGTTAGAAATTCATTTTGTCCTTCCTCGATTAGTTTGGACCATAAGATCAATAGTCTCTGTCCTCTTCTTGAGGAACCAGACAGATTTTCATATCGTGTTGTTTCCCCTTACCCTCTTCTCAAGTTCAGGGGTTGTATCATTGTTATTTATCTGATTGTCTATTCCCCTGAACTTCTTACCTGTCCATCACTTGGGGAAACCCCCCCATTTTTTTCAAGGGTCTTTGGTTCCCTATTCTGTATCCTCTTCATTTTCTTCTCTAGCTCTCACCATAATCTTGGTTGACTAGTGGGTGAGCCTAAGTTAGCTTGCTCTTCATTTTGGAGAACCAGCAGCATGATTCCATTTGAATCCAGGAGTCCAATAATCTCATCAAGTTCAAACCATGTGCAATCCAGAAGACATGTTTACTCTCAAAAACAACATGACCATTCTCTCAACACACAGATCCTTCTTGTTAAGACTTTATATTGCTTACTTTGAGAAGAATATCCAAAGAAATTCCCTCATCACTCCTAGGGTAAAATTTATTCAAGCTGGTTTTTCCCATTGTTAATGACATAGCATTTGCATCCAAAGGACCACGAAGTATGCAAATTTGTGTTTTCTGCCTTTAGGAGTTCATAGGGGTTTTCTTCAGTTTAGGGTCTTTATGAGTCCTTGTTTAGTTATAGCAAGCAGTGTCAGGCTTCACCCCAGAAACTCTTGGGCCACTTTCATAAGCTTGTTCTGGCCTCTCCTCAAGAGTTCTATCTTTCTTAACACA
This sequence comes from Bassia scoparia, assembly GCA_008642245.1. Classification (NCBI taxonomy): domain Eukaryota; kingdom Viridiplantae; phylum Streptophyta; class Magnoliopsida; order Caryophyllales; family Amaranthaceae; genus Bassia; species Bassia scoparia. Next base: position 96,900 of record SNQN01001394.1, read on the forward strand.
CCATTTTGTTGAGGTTTTCTAGGGGCTGAGAAGTTGTGACTAATCTCTCTC
>SNQN01001395.1:5191-17048 GCA_008642245.1 Bassia scoparia
GTGGTGACCAACAACTCCTCATCCATCATGGTGACTGGAGGATCCTGAGGTACTGCAGGCTCGGAAAGGCTATGCTGTCTCACTACATGATCCCCAAGGTACCAGACAGYCCCTTGAGGTCCCTAGAAAAGACATCGCCTCTTAGCGAGCTCAGCTGCTACAGCGAACCTACTCGGTCTCGCGTTCACCACTCGCCTCCACGGGCGCCACTCCACTTGCAATAAAATGTGGTTAAAATCACAGAGCATTCAATGAAAGCATAAAGTAAAAGYCAATGGAACTCATCTCAGCTGGGTTCAGGCGGCGGAGAATCCTCCTCGGTTGTTGGAGCCCACTAGTCTAAGACGAGTGTCCCAGGGCATGCACCGCATCATCATAGGCCATCTAGCAGGATGTGCGTGAGGGTCTAACCTAGGCACCAAGCCCATGTGTTGAAAGTACTCGTAAGCCCAAAACTGTAAGTACAACTAATGGGGTCAGGAAATAGAAGCAAATCAAATGCAAACAAGGCGGTAAAAGTCAAAGAAAATTACCTCGAGCACTCTCCAGCAACTAGCCAGTGTAGGGATCGCAGCGCCATCCACTTGACGACAGTATAACCTCATAGAATGCATCAAAGAAGCATAACCGAATTCACCCCACTCATAGGAGGAAACAGCAGAAAGATCCTCCAAAATGGGGAGAAAGCGAAGCTGGATTRTGCTCCCCGTGCCCTTATCAGGACACAATGCCGTGCAAAGCATCACTAGGATAAAGATCCTAGCTGACTGCTCAATAGTGGTGCCTGCCAGTTCCAGACCCTCCATGAGCACGCTTTGTGACGCCCGATTATCCACATTCTAAGCTCGTAGGCATGGCTTAAGAACGGGGATGAGAATTCTATTCTTTTTCATAGATCTATTAAAAAGTGGAGGCTTCAAAGCAATGTGCGTGCAATTCATGATATGAATGGACAATTAAAGGAGGACTCTGGTCAAATTGTACAGGCTTTCTTGGATTATTATCAGTGTCACTTGGGGACTTCTATGGAGAATAGAGTTGCTGTTAGTGAAGAGGTAGTGAAGTGTGGACCTTTGCTTTCTGTTGATATGAAGCGAATTCTTTCTYCTAAGTATATTGAGAGTGAGATTAAAGAAGCCATGTTTTCTATTGTTAGGGATAAAGCTCTAGGTCCAGATGGTTTTGGTTCTCAGTTTTTCAAGGATAATTGGTCAATTGGTTGTAAAGATGTGTTGAGTGCAGTACAACAGTGTTTACAACAGGGCAAGCTTTTGAAGCAGCTGAATGCCACTTTCATTACTCTCATTCCCAAAGTTGCCTGTCCCTTTGATGTTACTCAGTTCAGACCTATCTCTTGCTGCAATGTTCTTTATAAATGTGTGTCCAAGGTGCTTTGCATAAGACTCAAGATTGTGCTTCCTAATCTCATTGCAGCTAATCAGGGTGCTTTTGTTCATGGCAGATATATTATCAATAACATCTTGTTATGCCYGGATTTGGTGAGACATTATGGTCGAAGTTCAGTTAGACCTAGTTTCTTGATTAAACTGGATTTGTGTAAGGCGTGTGACACTGTGGATTGGGAGTTCTTGCAGGAGCTATTGGGTCACATGGGGTTTCCTGATTGCTTTATTGGTTTGATTATGTAGTGTGTGACTACTCCTATGTACACCTTGGTCATAAATGGGACACCACATGGTTTTTTCTCACCCATACGAGGCCTTAGGCAGGGGGGTCCCTTGTCTCCGCTTCTTTTTGTGATTGTGATGGATTACTTATCTCGGGTTATGCATCATATGGTTGCCCACACTTGCTACCAGTTTCATCCTAGATGCAGGCTTAGTAAGCTCACTCACATGTGTTTTGCTGATGATCTTATTCTTTGAAGTAAGGGTGAGTTAGACTCTATTGATGCGGTTATGGCTACTTTCAAGGTTTTTTCTGATTCTTCTGGTCTTAAGGCCAATTTGCATAAATATGAAATTTATTGCAAAGGCATTAGTCAACAAATGCAGGATGATGTTTTGGCTAGAACTGGTTTTCTTCAAGGGCTACTTCCTTTCAGGTACTTGGGTGTGCATATTTCTTCTAAACAGATTGGTACAAAAGAGTGTGAAATTCTGGTGGAGAAAATGACTGCAAGGATTAGATTTTGGAGTTCTAGAAATATTTCTTTTGCTGGGAGGATTCAGTTAATAAACTTTGTGCTTATGTCTATTCACCTGTATTGGGCCCAAGTCTTTGTGCTTCCACAAAATGTAATTCATGGGATTGAGAGAGTGTGCAGAGCTTATTTATGGAAGGGTTCTTGTTTCCTCACAAAGTCTGGTGCTGTTAGGTGGGATGAGGTTTGCAAACCAATTAAGTTTGGAGGCTTAGGCATCAAGAACACAAACTTGTGGAATATTTGTAATATAGCAAGACATGTTTGGGCTATAGCGCATAAAAAAGATAATTTGTGGATCAAGTGGGTGAATTCTATGTATATTAAGCAACAAGAGTGGTGGGATTATYAACATCCTATGGATTGTAGTTGGGTTTGGAGAAAGATTTGTATGGTGAAGGACTTATTACTACAAAAAGGTCTCCATTCTGACGTCATGCAGATGTTAAGGTTTTCTACTTCTTTACTCTATCAGAATTTGGATAATAACAATGCGAAAGTTTCTTGGTGTTCCTTTCTTTGGAATAGGTTAACTATTCCCAAGCACAGGATCATTGATTGGATGATAATGAGGGATAGACAAAAAACTAGGTCTAGGCTGATGCATCTTGGTGTTATTGCTGAGGAGTCCTGTTTGTTTTGTACCATTGAGAAGGAAACTCCGCAGCATCTTTTTTTRGAGTGTAGGTATATTAGGAAAATCTGGGATAATGTAAGGCAGTGGATGCCTAACTGCTTTGGGTCTAATTATTTGTCGAGCTTGCGACGAGTGCAGAGGAGCAGGATGTCACGATTTTTCAAAAAGTTTGTGTGTATGCTATTTAATGCATTGTCCATTTGTCTGGAGAGCTAGAAACAAGATTGTTTTGGCACATATCCTCCTTTGATTTGTCATGATGTGTATAACTGTCCTTTTTGTCTGGAGAGCTAGAAACAGATTGTTTTGGCACATACTCCTTGATTTTGCATGATGTGTATAAGCAGACTTCATAATGTTTGTACGTTTGTCGTTAAGAGTGTTACCCTCAAAGCTGTCTAAGAAGGGAGCACAATTGGTTTGATCAGCTTTGGTAATAATGTTACTTGTATTTAACTGTGTTGTTTTGCTTTGTTCTTTCTTAGGGTGCCAACCTAGTTGGGATGCTTTGAAAACTCTGGCTAGTTAGGGTGTATTGTCTTCTGCGCTTAATAAATTTTATTTTTACTGAGCAAAAAAAAAAAACTATCATAACTAATGGAAATTGTATAACCCCCACTAAGTAGACCCCTTTTAAAAAATAACACCCAGGATTTTTTTTATTTTATTTAACCCATAATGTACCAAGTGTTATAGGTTGACCCAAAGTCTAACTCTGTTAACTTTCAGCATTATGTGGGTCCACTTTCTAATTTCCCTTTAAAATCATCTTAGCTTTAAAATTACTAATGCTACCTTTTGTATTATGTTCAAAACAAATTGACTTATTCCTATTTTTCTCCCCTCGATCATCTTCCCTTTCACATCACTTTTCTTCACTTTACTCTCTTTCTTGTTTTTGTTGCTTCTCTACTGTATTCTCAATTTCTCAATGTAAAGTTAGGGTTTTTTACTAATAATAAATTTAGAAAATGAATCTAGTGAAATTAGAGGGTGAAAAGGGGAGCAAATTTGGTCAGTTAAACAAAGAAATGGGAGCCCAAATGAGGTAATTGAGTATGACTAATTACTAAACTGTCGAAGTATTTAATTGCAATTTCGAAAATTAAATGCATTGTTTACTATTGATTTTGGTGTTGTAATTAATCTAATTTGTAGCAATAATTGTATTTAATTGGAATTAGATTAATAATTCCATAAAGAACCCTACAAGCTTAAAGTATGTATGTAGTTGTTTTTTTCTTTATATTTTCCCTTCTTTTTTCATCAAATTGAAAGCGAAAAATGGCCACTCGATTAAGGGATTCAACAACTTTCCAAAATTAATAAATAAAATACAGTAAAATTACATCAAAAATTCTCCAATTGAAAAAATAGAACAATTTAACTAAACTAGATGGCAAATTCAAGCTTACTTAAGAAAAAGATCTCTAAAATAAAAAAAAAATCAGCAAAAAGTTATTGTTATGTTTTGAATAGAAAAATTTGGAACCAAATTCACAAACGCAATTCTATAATTTAACGCTTAAGAATCTGCAATTTCTGAAATAAGGAAAAAAAAAGTAATTTACCGATTCGAAGAAATCCCCAACTTGTAGAACTGATTTTGCTTTCAAAGGTAAGGGAGGTTGAATATTGTATTTTACCTTGAATGGTATTTATGATAGYTCAATAATACAAAGGGGTCGGGTAGCATAGTAATTTTAAAGGTGATTTTAAAAGGGAAATTAGAAAGTGGGCCCCACATAATCTTGAAAGTTAACAGAGTTAGACTTTGGGGGGTGCAACCTATAACTTTTGGTACATTATGGAGGTTAAATAAAATATAAAAAAATCCTGGGAGATATTTTTAAAAGGGGCCTACTTAGTGGGGGTTATTTACAAATTTTCCTAAACTAATAGAAAAGTATAAAAGATCATAACAAAATATATCAAAAGATACTCCCTCCGTTCCTTAAAGTTCCTACCATATGCGTTTATTTGACTATTCACAAGTGAAGAGAATCTTGTGAATAATTATCATTTTATAAGAATATATATAGTCATGTGGGGTCTTGTTTGATTCGGGTTGATGAATACATTATTAATATTCAATTGTTATAATTTTTACAAATATACAACTAAAGATATAAACGATACAAAACATGCATTGGGAAGTGTATGAATAGTGACTGGTAACTTCTTTAAGGAACAGAGGGAGTATTACATATCTTTCCTCCCAAACAAATATTGTCTCATTAATCTTCTCAAGTTTTCATTGATTGTTTAATTCCTAAAATTATCTAAGGCCAAATTTTGTGTACTTTCTCTTATTTTTATGTACTCATCACAAGCGTTGACTGCTAATCCATATGCTAGTTGTCTGACAGTTGCAGTACACTTTTGTAGTGGAGACAAGCCTAGACGACCAGTAGCATCTCACCTTTATTAGAACCATGTGTCGTTTTCCTTTACCATTCTCATAACACGTTTAAACGCATGCTTATTCATTCAAAATCTACGTCAAAATAAGTCACTTGGGTAGATGGGTACTTCGACAAAGAATCATTGTGCATTCGTACATTCATGACATTCATGACTTTCTTGACGACCTCTGTCACTGCAAGGAATGGATCGGCGAGTACGCCGCGGAGGAGGGTTCACCATCGAGGCAAGGATTAGAAGGTGAGTGAAGGTAATCATTTCATCTATTTCTCTATATTCTCGAGCTATTGTTGCTCTTCTTTCCTCATACACAACAAGAATCCGCGCTTTTACTGACCGAATCTACCGACCGCCAAAAAAAACGTCAGTAAATCCCAAATTACCGACCGTTATTTTAACGGTCAGAAATTATCGACTGCTTAAAATTTTTACCAACCGTCTAGAAATTTTACTGATCACTTCTTGATTTTATCAACCGATGTGGCGGTCGGTAAGTAAAAAATATTTTTTGACCAAAAATATAACTTGGTCGAACAACACAACATAACACAATTACTCCCCTCTCTCCTCTTTCCCCATTGACTTTCCTCTCTCCTCATTTCCCTATTCACTTTCCTCTATCCTTATTCCCCATTCACTTTCCTCTCTCGCCTCTCTTCATTTTCACGGTCTCTCTCCCCTCATTTTCATCTTCTCTCCCCTCTTCTACCTTCATCTTAATTAGCTTCCACTTCTACTAATTTATTTAAAACCCTAACACTCTCTCTTTAATCGCCGCCTCCATCGCTCCTCCACTCCAACTCACTGTCGCTGTCCCACCACCACACACACTCGTCGTCGTTGCATCTCACACCAGATCTAGGTTAGGTTTTTCATTTTATTATTTCTTTTTTTTCAATTATTTGTTAATAACTTGAAATCTATTTTTTTCCTTTTCTTTTTCTCTTATTTTCATTTAATGATAGGAAAAATTAACAACAATAAACTGACCTTTGCGCGGTCTTCCCGTAATAATCCCAACTCGAAATATTCCCAAAATACACCCAACTTAGGCTATAATCTTCCCTAATTGCACTTACTCAAATCATAACCTATTAATTCAGGTTATTAGGCTTTTTTTATCCGGTAATTAGTTCTTTTATTGTTTTTAATTGATTTTTTTAAAATAAAATTGGATTTTGGATGTTTGCTAGCTTTCATCACCGTTGAGAATTTAATTCCATTTTCACTCTCTTATTCTATATATTTATTGCTCTGCTGTAATTCAACTCACACTTTCTCACTTCTTCTCTTTCTCTCGTCATTGCTTCACTTTCGTTCCTCTCTGAGATTAGGATTTTTTATGAATATACACCTTTTACTTGTGAAAGTTTAAAAACTCCCACCTTTAACTTTTTTTTTAAAAACTCCCACCTTTAAGTGGGTGTTTTCTTAAAAACTCCCACCAGTTAACAGARTCTGTTATGTTGTCCGTTATTTGTGGGGCCCACATGCGATTTTTTAGAATTCTTTCTCCCTCACTCCCTCGATCAAACCAGTCTACCTCTTTCTCCCTCACACTCACTCTTCCCTTTCCACTTCATCTTGTCTGTAATTTTTGTTTGTTTTTTTTACTGCCATTGTATTTTAATCAAATCAAGAATTTACTCTTCTCTTTGCTTTGGTTGATTGTCGAAAAGGGCTCGTTTGTGCTCGAATTGTTCTTTGGAGGGTATTGAAGGATCTTGTTCTTCCTCAATTACTTTAATATCATTGTTTTGTTAATTATTTGTTAATTTTGGTTGAATTATGTGCTGTTACTGTGTTTGATTGTCGTTTTGGATTTTTTAATATTAGGGTTTGTTTTTGTTGGATGGATGAATTTATAACTTAATTTTATTGATAAATTTGAATTGTATTTTAAATTGCAGAATGAAGGGTTAGGAAATAGAAAACAATTAATTTAAGGGTTAATGTTGGTGGTGAATTCGTTGATAAGCTTAAGAAAGGAAGGAAATACTTAGTATGAGGGGGGATAAGTGATTTGAAGTGTCAGGTGCTATTGGTTGAGTTGAATGTTGATTATCTTAGAGTGTTGCTAGGGATGGTTAAGGTTAATGGAGGTAAGCAGCCTGAATGGATAGTATTCACATTTGGTTTAGGGAGAAGGGTAAGACAATGAGATGGGTAAATGTGAGATTGTTGATAGGGATAGCATTGGGAAGATGCTTGAGACAATGGATGAGTTGGGGGAGTAGATTTGTATTGTACTTTTGCTAGCAGGGTCCCACCTCCAAAATCCAACACAAAAATACAGGTCAAAGACCCCCTTTAAACCCCCTCAACCACTCACACATGGCAGTCAAAGTGTCCATTCACCCTTTTACAAAGTGAAACTAGAAAAAAAGCTGCCTTAGATTCCCAATTGAAATCCAAAAACCTAACACCACAACTCAATTTGATCCTACTGCTCCTGTTATTCTATCACAGGAGAGTATCTAAGGGAGTGTTCCATTTTGCGTCTCAACTACTCAATTGATTCTCCATTGTAAGTTCAATCTTCACTTAGGTTGCTCTCTAACCAAAACCAATTGCTCAAATACCAGTAAATCAATTGGATCTAGCACCAAAAAAAAACAACACCAAGGTCAAGCACACTGCAACAAAACCTAGTATTAGTAAGGGCAAAGGTAAGGCAAAGAGGAGGATAGCTTTGGAGGATGATGAGTTACACCTGTCAAGTTCTAGTTAGAGGGAGGTTGGGATGTTGATTGGAGGGCAGGGAGGAAGATTTTGCATTAAATAAATGTTGGGAAGAGGGTTTTTTAATGAGGATGACATGTCAAGGGTCAGCAGATCTTTGAATGAGACATTGGGTTCTTTGGGATTTTGGAAAAATCAGCCACAAATCGATTGCCATGTCAAACAATTGGACAAGGATGTGCAGGGACTGATTGAGGATTGCAGTGAGCATGAGAGGAGTGAGGCAGACCTTGAGATAGCAAACAGTGAAGATGAGAACTTCGACAACAACCTTGTATTCAACCCAGAGTGAATTTGAAACCTGGATACAATTGAGTCTTGGTTTAAATTCCACAACTCCTATGATCTAGGATGACTTAATATATGATGCAGTATTATATTAGCTATGGTTACTGTTTAATCCTGTTTTTTCTTTTTGTTTGTTATTTGTTTTAGCTACAATTAACTTCAGTGTTAGTTAGATTATTCATTTGTTTTTTTATTTGTTTCCTTCCTGCTACTGTCATTTGTTTTCATCAATTATGCTTACAATTAAATGAATGCTACGTTAGTTGAATGCTACTGTCAGTTGAATGCAATGTGCCTAAATAATCTTGGTTGTATGAGCATATTGGAAGTAGCCATGGAGAGTATAAGTTTTTTGAATGAAGAAGCATTTGAATATTAGAAGGCATCCCAGCTGAACATGTGGTAAGGCATTCTTTTACCACTCAATCAAAGTCTAATATGTTATTAAATAACTTGTGTGAGACATTCAATGCTGTGATAAGGATGCAAGGGATAACCCATTCTCACCAAATGGAGTGGTTAAGAAGGTATTGATGGCTAGAATCATGACAATGGGAGGGAGTACAGAATTTCAATGGAAGGTTATCCTTACATTAAGACAGTTTCAATGACTATGAGTCTGAGCTGAGGAACTGCACTGTCTTAATATCGAGGAGAGACATATATGAAGTTGAACAAGAAATGATCAGTGTGTGTCAACTTGGCTCTAAGATCTTGTTCATGCTACAGTTGGACCTACAGGAATACCATGCATTCTGGTTACAGGGCAATATTGGAGCAAGAGCAGACCCTGAAGATTATGTGCATGAGTATTAGTAGTAGGAGACATATGTCAAAGCCTATGAGTCACCCATTAGCCCAATGCCTGGTCCAACACATTGGGTTCCACTAACCTCCACATCACTTCCACCAATTTCAAGACCAATGCAGGAAGACCTAAGTTGCATAAAAGAAGAAAAGAAAGGGAGAAGGTGAAGAGAACAAACTGAAAAGAATGACAAGAACAATCACATGTGGAAGTGTGTGGGAAAGAAGGTCATAACAAACCAAAATGCACGGCAGAACAGCTGAAAAACTAAGAAAAGCAAAAAGGAAGGCAACCAGTGGACAATGCTTGGACCAAGGATCAAAGGGCAAAAAAGAAAGCTAGAGTCATCAGAAAGGTACTTCCAGTAACCTATTTTTGTTCCAAACTAATTAAATTATTTTTGAATTGTCAAACTAACAAATGTGTGGACAAATAATGAAGGACAAGGAACATGCAGCAGCTTTGGGAAGCCAAGTGACTCAAGCATCTACCACAAGAACTCAAGCAAAGTCTCACAATCCACCTACACAACCATCACAGGCCTCTACTACTGCACAACCAAGGCCTAAATTCCCAACCAAGTCAACCAAGTAAAAGAGTTTAGCTGAAATTTTGTCAAGTAACTAGTCATGTAACTTATGGATAATCTGATTTTAGGTGTGAATTGTAAGGTTATGGTATTTTGGAACTTTATGTAACTTTGTCAAGTAACTAGTCATGGCATTCTGATGTTGCTTATGGTATTTTGAAACTTTATGTAACTTTGTCAAGGAGCACTGCTTTTGTGTTTCTATGCAATCAAAAAACAAATAAATAAATTCTAGCATTGAACTTTTCATCCAAACAATTCTTCAATTTCATTTCATTCATTTGTGTCAAACAAGACACTTCATTACATGATTTCAGTACAAAAGCATAATCTTTGGTACATCCCAGCACTAAAACAAAACTCCTAATGCATCACTAAACAACCTGCAATAACCACAAACAACAAACAAATGACAATCCTAAAGCTACTGCAACCAATAGTAGGAAGATAGCTGCTTGTTCTGCTTGTGTGTAGCTTCAAGTCCCCCCTAACAGCCCTATGCTTAACCCTTAGCCTGTCATTCTCAGTCAAAAGCATAGTCCTCTGAACATGCAAGTCAGCAACACTAGCCTCAAGCACCTTCTTCTGATCAATTAGAGTGTTGATGATGACCTTCTGCCATTCCTCCATGTTTGCATCAACCCATTTGAACAAATTGCATCCTCTCTTGTCAGGGTGGCCTGGTTCAAAAAATTTACAGCAAATAAATCTCCTTCCTGGATCAATCGAGGTCCAGGATTGCCTCCTTGCAACTGGTATGCCACAACCACACTTTATCACTTCAGACTCAATCATTCTAGCAAAGGAAACAAAATTGAATTTTAATTTCAGTTTGAATTCGAAAATCATAATTCTAGCAAACGAAACCCTAAGTCGAAAATTAGTAATTTGGAAACCCTAATTCGAAAATCTACCAATATTGAACCCTAAAAAAAGATTCAAACAAGAACCCTAATTTGGCTCTCAAACAAAATCCCTAATTTGATACTGAAATTAGAAATAAAATAATACATTAACATAATTAACATTAGAATTTACAAAAAAAAAATGCATAACCAATTACTTGAACAACAGCACCAGCAAGGAGTGAAGCAAGGATGTTTGAATGCAAAAATGGAGTTGATCGTGAAAGCAGAGGAAGATTAATAGGAAAACTCGAGTGTGGGCCCCACAACTAACAGCAAACTTAACCCCAATAGTTAACTGGTGGGAGTTTTTAAGAAAACACCCACTTAAAGGTGGGAGTTTTTTTWAAAAAAAAGTTAAAGGTGGGAGTTTTTAAACTTTCACAAGTAAAAGGTGTATATTCATAAAAAATCCCTGAGATTACTCTGAAAGTTTTAGCTCTAATGACATCTTCTCACTTTGGTTCGTCAATTGGTACTCATTCCAGGTCTCAATCAATGTCTGATCGTCATGTGTTGAGCTACCATGATGAAATTTCCCCTCTGAGGACTGTGAATGAAGGTCTCACTAAAGGGAGGCGTTTTTACGGATGTTCCTACTATCATGTGAGTTGTGTTTGTCTTTGTGTTGGTTGTCCGTTATATTTGTTTAATTTTGCCTMAATTTGTCTTTATGTTGGTTTGAGTTGGTTTCCCTGAATTTTGCCCTAATTTTACCCTAATTGTTTATTGTTTCCCTAATTTACTTGTTTTGTAGAGGACTTGTGGATTCTTCAAGTGGGCTAATGTAGTTGATGAAGTTCGTGACCTCCAGCACATGTTGCTTGTCAAAGATGCAACCATTGCAGAGCTGCAAGCTCGGAACTATATGCTAAGGGACAAGTTGCGCAAACTAAGGATTAAGAAGGTTGATCTGCTGGATGAAGTTGAGGAGATGGGCATATCAAACACTGAGACCATGTGGGAGTTGAAGACTTTCTGCATTGAGAAGAAGATGATTGTTCTAACCCTGTTTGTGTTTGCATTTGTGATGTTGTTTAAGTGATTGTTCTACTTGCTGATTGTGTTGGGTTTTGGACATATGTTGATGTTGGTTGATAAAGTTTTTATTTTGCTAAGTATAATAATGTAGGTTCTTGCTGGATAGATTTGGTTGTATTGGATTTTGGCTAATTATGGATTAGGGCATCAACTTAGTATGTAGGTTCTAAATTATGGAATTTCTAACAAGCATTGTAGTGACAATGAATGTAATTGATTTGCTGCTCTTTTGTTTAAGATTTGCAGCAACTATATATAT
>SNQN01001395.1:24178-38309 GCA_008642245.1 Bassia scoparia
GTGGCGATAACATGTCAATAGTTCTCTGTATCTTCAATTAAATATTTCATAGGAAAAAGGGAGAATTATTGGGGTGTTACAGGTACAGTCTCGATGAGACAACGTGTTCCGAAGAACTAAATTCTTGCTAATTTGTATAGTGTCAGTATGTTGGCATTAAGGATTATGGATACTCGAAATCAAATAAAAGAAGTCGCCACCGTACTCCTTCGGGGAGCTACAGAACCCATTTTAATCCTTGRCGAGTCATAATGCAAGACGAAGACTCCATTGTCTGTTCGTGCATCGAGGTCATGGATTCGAGGAAGAGGGTAAGGGCGAAGTAGTTCACAACACCCCCCCTTCCCCACATCTAGAGGCCTCTACACGTTCTCATTGTAAATTCACCAATTATAACATTGAACAACATCCATATTTCCACCATATTAATCCTTAGAAGCATAAAGTTTAAGCTAGATGGGTCTGATTAATGGATGTAAAGACTAATTAATTGTTGTGGATTTGACTTAGGTCAATATTCAAGGTGTGTATATTAGTTTATCCATGATTATCTTATTAGGCGTGACAAGCAATTAATAGGTCTTTAATTCGCAAAAACATTAATGGTGATTGAATATATACAAAAACAATAGGAAGAATATACGTGAAATAACAAGAAGAATATARATGACTTACCTCGAATTGCTATCTGAAAACACTAGTAGAAAAATAGACAAAAGTTGCAGCTCAAAAGCTGGGGTTTTTAAAAATGGAAGAAACACAAAAGCTGGGTTTTTGACCCATCTTAGAGCCAAAAAAAATGGAAGAAACACAAAAGCTGGGTTTTTTTTTTGAGAAAACCCCAACTTTTGAATACATTTACAAAAAAACAAGGATAACAAATTTTGTTGGTAGGAGGCACTCTCATCTCGGCCCAATAACAACACAAAAAATTCCCCTAATCCAAAATAAACCTTAATTCCCTCATTCACTTCACTCAACTCACGATTCACTTCTCTCTCATCTCTCTCACCTCTCTTCGTTCACTTCCCAGATCGACCTCCACGCCTTGCCTCGACATGCCTCTCATCTCAGCCCAATAACAACACGATTCACATCTCGCTGCCACCCTCGCCACGCCACGCCTTGCCAACCACCATCGCCTAAAATTAAAACCCTAGGAATGCCTAGATCTGGTAATTTTTGTTTTTCATTTTGATTTTTTGTTTCTGATATTTGGGTTTTTCTTTGAATTGTTCTTGTTTTTTTTTAATTTTGATAGCAGGTGAGTCATGTTTCACTGCCTTAAATTGATAGCAAGTGAGTCATGGTTTCGATTGATATAACTGATGATGAAGGCGGTTTCAGTCACTTTGATGAAGGAGGGTACGTTTTTCTTTTTTTTTTCCTTGTTTTTGGCAATTTTTTGTGTTTTTGTTTTTGCTCTGTTGCATTGATTTGTTAATGGGTATTTTTTGGATTTTGTTTTGGGAATGCGATTTGGTGGATATATATGGAAATTGACCATAACTAATTGAAGTAATTGAGAGTAAGAGCCAAATTGTCTGTGTTCACTAGWTGCGGACAGAATTTAACTGCAACTGTTGAAGCTGTTAACAATGGAAGCAACAACAACAACAACAATGACACCTTTTATGCAAACGACGCCGTTTCATGGGCTTCTCTTGGTGTATCTGAGAAGCTCTCTTGTTCTCTCTCTAATGCTGGCTTTTCCAAGCCCTCTTTGATTCAGGTTTYTTTGCTTTGCTTTGTTTATGATTTAAATTTGTTGTTTGATTTTTGGGTTGTTTGAAAATTGTAAATTTCATTGATTTTGGATGTGGGTTCAATCAAATTCTTGGTATTTTGAGGAAATTATAACGACCCTGATATGTGAATGTATCATTTTTAGTTTGGGAGGTTGCAAGATTGGACCTTCATTAAATAAACTTCAATTTCATACATTTCATAGTTTTTATCATGTTATGGTATGTTTGATATTGTAATAGTTGGGTTCATGATGGTTATGAATTTGAAGAATAGAGACTAATTGTGTGTATTCAACGTTTGATGATAGTTATGGCATCAGAAGTTTGTATAGTTATTACTGAGCATCTTTGCACAATCCAAATTAATAGTAGAATCGAAGGGGATTACTATCCTGTTGTTAGAAATAACACCTATTAGTTCAGAACTGAAGAGTTTTAGCTTAAAGCTACTTGTTGGAAAGTAATCGATGAGTCGAAGTTGCGTGTGTTTTGGGCTGAAAGGCGTGTTTCTGATTTTAATGAAGTTCAGTGAACAAATGCATCACGTAGTTCTTGGATCGCCTGTCGTTGAATGTTTCTGCATCTGATGATCATAATTATGTCTGAKAAAATGATCAACGATCCCGTGTTACATTACAATCTGACTAATAAAACTGTTGTATCTTGTTCTAAGGAGGCTTTGCTCAATTGATCAGTTGATAAGTCCTTCAACCAAGCAATGTTCGTTTATGCCTTTAACAAAATGAGAGAGATGCATGTTCAATTTATTGTGTTTATCGGAATTAGGTGCGTCAAAGGTCGAACCTTCCAAAAGATCTACTTTGGTGTGGTGTTCAGTGGAAAATCGCCTTAGTCTGTGTAATGTTGTTGGATCACTTGACACAATAGTAACTCTTGATGAAAGTGTACATCGTCTATGCACTCGTTCTTTTTCCTTAGCAGGTTTTTATAATTTATAAAGCTGTGTATATTAATACTGTATCGATCTTTTATAATGGAATCTGTAGTTGAGAGAGTTTTTCACAGGATACCTTCAGAGTTTTGTACAGAATAATGTGTCTCGAAGCAATAAAGTATTACTGTGAGTTGTGTTCTACCATTGTTGGATACAAGACTGTTGTGTTCTAAGAGCAAAGCTGGTGCTGCCCGCTGGTCTACTGCTGCCCGCAAGGAAGAGGTCAAGGATGAGCCTGCTGAAGAGTAAGATGATGACATGGGTTTAGTTGTTTGATTAAGTTCCTTTGATGATCTATATGCTATTAGGATTTTCCTTGAAAGTTTTGTTATGTTTAATGTTATAATGTTCAAACCTTATGTTTTATTTCAGATTAGTTTTTAGAGATTTCTATTAAATTAATTTGACTTTATTAGTTGCAATTTGTTTCTCTCTTTCATTTCCAGTATTTTTAAAATATTATTAGCAGACCTATTTTTCCAAAAAAATCACATTCCATCTTATACATTATAAATGATAGTGTAATAAACAATGAGATGAGATGGTAAGATAAGCAAATTAACAAAAATTATGGTAAATGCAACAACTGCGAATGTAATATAGCACTTCAAAATTATTCGCAACTAACAATGATAATCTTACTAATCTTAATACTACTATTAATACATCAATAAAAATAAAGAATGTCATGCATTCATTTGATATGGCACTTCCTTGTCTTGGATTTGAAAGATACAAGATGTATGATCCTTTCAAACCTCAGCTTCATAGTGGATTGCTGCAATGCGAAGTCCCTGAAAAAGTGCATACATCTCAGCCTGGAGGGGGTTCGAGCCCAGAAGCGAGTACCCTTGGATTGATTGTAATATCTGCTGCTGGACACACCAGCCAACAGCAGCCATCCATGTTTGCCATGTTGTCTTCCACGAGTCCACGATCCACGACCCATCACCATTAATTATACTTGTAGAAGTCACGCCTCAATCATGTAACCAATGAAAGATAAGTTGGATTCTGGAAATCTTGTTTCCTGCATTGGCGATTATCTTTGTTGGAGTCTTGAACTCTTGATCAAGACCAGGGAAAAGTAAAATTCCATACGTACAATATTAAAGGTTTACAACAAAATCACGATGCTAAAAATACCATATGACAATATTTATTCCTGCACATCAAAGATTTCCTCTATGAGGCTCCAAGCAGGGAAACTCTAGGAAATCAAACACTCTTTTCCGTATCAAAGTGCAAAGTCGCCATTCTCTTGAACCCTGCAATAAGAGATGACAGTAATGAGTCATGCATGGAGCACAAGTATACAACATTTCCAACACATAGTTTCAACAAAGTGACAATAGACCCTTACTTTAGTGCCCCGGAACTTGGAGTGGCAAGAAATAACCTGTATCATCACAGACGATACCCTTTTTTGATGCCTGGTTCTTAGCCTATAATAAATGTCACACACTTATATACTGTTAATCTGTAAATGAAGTATATACTGTCATACTTCTCTGACAATAATAGTCCAACCGACCTAAATATAATAGGCACCCTTGGATCGAGAGTCATTAATAATGAGTTCTTTAATGTGTAATAAACCCAACTATCCATCAGTATGGCAATTAGACTCTGTTTAGTTTCTGGTTAATGGTACATTATCGTTATAATAGAGTATAGAAAGTGACAATATATTCTGTTAAGTTAGAATGGCCACTAGATTTGGGAGTTATTTGGGGAGAGGCAGTAAACTTGCGTTGTAATAACTTTTTGTATATCTAAGGACATTATAATTATCGATTATATTACATTGATTATCCGATATTATATCATTTTCCAGGAAAGTTAGTTTCTAGGACCAGTAAGAAAAACAATATCAGGTAACAACGGCTCAGACAACCAAATTACTATCAGAAAAATTGATTCTAGAAGTCGAAATGCAGATGAGTTCAATCATGTAAATGTAGAAGAGTTGACATGCTACTCATACACATTAAAACTAAATGATACGAAAATTAAGAAATGACAAGCTAAACATGGATATTACACCCTACCCTTCTATTCAATTATCATTGCCTGTCAATGATCAGTCCCAAACGGTATATACTTTTAGGATATACCTATTCAAAGAAACAAGATTACAACATTATTCACGATATACTGTAACCCATCAACTTCTACTCCAATTCCAACCAAGGATATAACAAAATTGGTTTCTCATTTTCATTGCAATGTGATTTTTCTTTTTTATTATTTTTTTTTGGTGTTTAAGAGTACAAGAGTGAGAATGAGAATCGAACCAGGATACCTAGGATTGGAAAGAAGCTCTAACCACCTGAGCTATCACTAGTCTCTAGGTTCACTTGGTATAGGGTAATGTATTAAGGTAATAAAGCAAACTTGAAAAACAAAGGTGTTTGGAGGTAAAAATAAAATGATAGAGTGGTGGTGGGGGAGATAGAGTGGTGGTAGTGGGAGAAAAGGGAACCATTACCCTCATTGGGGGAGAATAGTTACCGTCCTCCAACTAGGTAATAGTTACTCTCAATTGGGTAATAATACCCAACTTCTCCCTTTTAGTAAAAAAAAAATGTAATTATCCTCTATCACCATCTAAACTCACATGTTTTTTTCTTAGTTTTCTCAAGTTGACTTTTATTACCCCCATACCAAGTGAGGCCTCAATGTGAGTTGTTATTATGAGATAGCACAACTCCTGTTATGTTCTTAAAAGAATACTATTTATCATTAGCAAGGAAACGGAACATTCAATAAAAAAATACTTTATATTATGCGACGGCGTAGCTCTGCCAGGATAAGTGCACAAACCCAATATAGAATCTATTCCAGAATCTGAATCCTGCGCATTATATATGCATATTTTTATGACACATGAGAACTAACATGTGGTACACCAGCATTAGCCATCTACTCTCAAAACAACCTTTCGGACTGGATTTTCAGGTTTTACAAATACAACCTAAGCTTATACATCACTCGTATCACAGGAAACCACACGTAAAATCAGAGTGCATATAAGCAAGACATACATTCGGGAGATGAGAGGTTTACCTTTTCACTGTGAGTACTAAAGGTCAAGTCTCCCCCTCAAAATTCATATATCCTTCAAAGCTTCTCAAACTTTGCTAGAAAACCTTGGTGACGAAAAAGGCAAAAAGTGGTCATTAAGTCACACTAGACAGGGAAACTTAAACTATGAATTGACAAATCAAAAGACAATTACTATAACCTGTCCTTTTGAGTAGCTCTTTTTCCACCCAGCGGAGGTGGGGGGAACTTTCATATATTTAAGCATGCAGCAGTGTGAGAATAGTGATTACCTCTTCCCATCTGGTGAGTATTATTATGTCATATCCCACATAGAAAGTCCACGTCTATAGGATCCACCGACACGATCACACCTTCCAAAACAGAAATAAATTCAGTGAGACACAAAATTTTATTGTAACAAAAGTTTTGTAAGTGACCACATTAATGCTTCTAAAATTCACAGTAAGACTTCAGCAGTTATCGACCAAATGGTCTAAATATCAGGTTTCTCAATTGTTCAATAATATATTCAAATAACCGAAATTTACAACATCCTAAAGAGATATTGGTGCAGAACTCTAAAACAAGCTACGGGGCTCCGAGAGTGAAATAAAAGCAAAAGTTTGGTAAGCATTAACTATGGTTCTCATTCACAAGAAAGGCCAAAGGGCTACCCAGGAAATTTCTCTCAAACCTTCTGCAGCATTGCCTCCATCTCTGCAACCTGTTAATTCAAATGAAGCATAAATTCATATCAAGCAGCTTAATAGCAATCACAGAGACAGAAGCTGTCCTTGAGCATAGAAAAAGACAGGATGAAACCTCGTGGCCGGGAATTCTGTCTTGAATCATCAAAATATTAAGCCTAATTCTGAGAGCTGTTAAGATGATCCCCTTTCAAATCTTCTAAAGTTGGTGTCCTTTATCATAAATGTTGAGCAGTTGCAGGACCAATGCCCCAAACATCTCAAACAAAGCATGGTTTTCACCTACAAAGAATCACCAGATCAAATAGAGAAGACCAGCACAAGCAGTGTAAGAAAACCCATTCGAGACACACCAAAAGACATCATAAAGAGAGATCAAGCAAAGTATTCTCTCAAAAGATGACCTAAAAGGAGCACAGCAAGCAAAGACACCATAAGAGAGTTGAAAGAGCTGCTGTAACCTATTCTATCTTAACGCCAAGTATTGAACAAGGAGAATAAAGCTAAAGCATGTGAAAACCATAAAAGAACATATAATTGAGATCATATAGCACAAATGGGTTCCCCAATGCATTAACAGGTTATTGAGTTTTGAGGATAGTAAGGTAGACGTACAAACGCAGGAAGCCTTTTGAGATTATGGGATGTAAGAATTGCAATCCAACAACAGGTAACCACAACCCAAATAGGTAAAACAATTAACATTTTGGCACAGCTGTTGGAAAGCTTATACTTCCTCTTCATCTAAAGGTTGTAACAAATCGTTTTTTTTTTATTTGGGAAATGTCGTATTAGTTGACACACTCCTTTCTAAGAAAAATAATTAGTGGAGATTTATTATATCTATCTCTCCTACAGTTACGAAGAAAATAATAAGGAATTACATGCTGATTTTGACCATTTGTGCTAGGCTCACAATAACATTTTGTAAACCCAAGTCGATAATTATAGCCTTTAATGGGCAAAACTAGTAGAGGACATATGAAGGTGCACCAAGAGTATTTCCCTCAGACCATCTAAAAAATTCTAAAAAGCGTTTGATTTCAGCACAAGTGTTAAACTGTGCTGAAAAGAGACAGTTTCTCTGAGGTCCAAAATTGAAGGCTATAACCCATATATCCTTGGGTTACATTATTACCTACCACAAGTTGAAAGATCTAGCAGAGGACATATGAAGGTGCACAAGCACATAGCCGACATTGGCAAGGCAAAGATACAACATGGGTAAATGTTTTCGTACTTGTTTTTTGTATAAAAACGCAGGGTCTTCCGTAATAGACTAGTAAAAAAGCAGGACAAATGGTCCAGCCGTCCAGGAGTGTCAAAATTCAAGTCTTTTTCTATGATTTGGGTACTAGTTGCAAATGCCATGGAAGGTCATTAGGGAACATGCACAACTCCAACCATTCTTTGGGTAAGAGCATATGGTTTTCCGAGCTAAGACCCATGCGATATCGTACTTGATGTTGGGGCCGTGTCCAGACATGGAGCCTCTCAAAGAAAGGTTGAAATGCAGCTAAAAAACTAAAACATACTGAAAGCATCCACGCTTTTGGGCCTTTTGACATTGGAAAGAGAATGATCTAGATATTGTTCAGGAAGCAATGCTCCATGGCAGATATCAGAGCAATAAAGGTCATACCTGTTTTTACTAGTGTCTTCTGGTTGCAGTTGGTGCATGATGAAACAAAACTGTTCTGTGATGAATGAATGAACAATGTCAAGCAAGCCAAATGTTGAGATAATGACTTATTGCATTTTTCTAACCCTTGATGGATTGGGAATTTAGGAGAATTTTACATATAAAAGGCAGATCCTTAACTGACAAAGATGCTAATATCATCATCTAATTGCTAAGGTAATTAGAAGCAAGCAAAAAGAAAACTTTTACATCTCAGTAAAGCAGGATCAGATAGATATAACCTACCTTCTCATCATTCTCAAAGTACTCCAGCTTTGACAATTTTCCAGTTAACACATCTCCTGTACCTGAAACAGATAGAAATTTGTATGCATCACTTCCAGTCCATTACTAAAAAAGAAACAATTCATCACTTAACTCTTTAGAAATTCTCCGGATCTGTACCTGCCAACACATCACATGGTTCCCAACACCCATTTTTTGAGTTTTTGAAACTCAAGATAAGTGAGGGGCTAAGGGCTAGTTCTGAAGGTAAGTGAAAATAATACAAAAATTGCAAAGTAATGTACTTTAGGCATAACTGTAGATGACACCAGATGGAAAGCAACTACAATCTTGAGTAAGGCACAATAAGAGTCCAAGATTCACAACTTTTTACACTACTGACTATAGATCCTGGTGCTGCATGAAACCACACAGAGAACAGGTAGCATTTTCCATTTCAAGCACAAAAGACAAAGTTCTCAAGGCAAGACTCAAGAGCAGATGGTACATGTATGACCCATCTACAAGCTGTTAGAATACAAAATAATGCGTGTTGTCAATCGTATTATGGATAGCAGAATGTTAAAAAAAAAAAAAAACGCTCGCGTTGATAAGCACATGAATATTGACGAGTGAAGACAAACTGAACTCATCAACCAATAGTTAAATTAAACAAAATTCACTGTAATTGGTGTTTATGACTTTGATGAATATATACTCCAACTCATGCAACAGAAATCATTCTGAATAAGGAATGCTGACAGCCTTCATATAGCCAATGTACAGTGAAGTTCAAAAAGAAGTTGTGTAGCAGGATACAACAGAAACAACATTATTGTGAAAAGGTCATATGTAAGTGTAACCTAAAAATGGACCCAAAAAATCAGAAAATGTTACTTAACTTTTATAGCCACAGCGAAATCTCAGCGGCTCTCTATGCCAAAATCAAACAATTATTCTCCAGAAGGCCATCAAAACATAAGTACAAAGTTGCAACTGCTAATATCTGCATGTTCACTTGCAGACCGTATGAAGCATACGACATGGAAGTTAAGTAGCACACATTAAGAATATACTGAAAATCGAGAAATAAAGTGGGTAGTGACTATGTAAGCTTACATGATCACTCAACGACTTTCCGAATCAGGCAAGTCCTTGACCTGGTCAGAAGTTTCGATTCTGAAAGCCAGCTTCTCAATAATGAAATGGCCTTGAATAACTATATGATCTTCTATCATCACCAAGAGCTTCAGAAGATGACAAAACCATACATCAGCAGCAGTGGAACACAGAATAGCTACATCTATATTGCTTCACACTGAAGATAATTGCTATAACTCACCTCTATATATGTCTTGAGCTTCTTGAAGATTTCTGTGATATTCTGTTTAAATCAGGTGGTTAATAAACCAACCTGAATTGACAAAAATAAGAAGGAAATTAATATAGATGAGAAATTTTCTGAATTGAATTAATGCAAAGCACTCTCTTGTCACCTAATGATTCCAAGTTCTAAACCCATGCTCTCCCATTATCCTTGTGAGCACCTCAATGTGAAAGGGAAAACAGAAGGGCAATTGATCAGATAAATGTTATTATATGAGTGATTAAAAGCACACATCAGAACATTAACAGACTATATCATAGCATCACACACATGCGTGTCTGCTGCTGAAACATACAGATTTAAGACAAGTATGTTTGATGATATAATAGATTTGAGAATTACTCTTTTTCTGGACTACCAGCTACGTCATAATTGAAGTTGAGATCCAAGGTGTTAGAGAACCCATCATCGCTCTTTAATTAAATGATTCATCACACAATTCTTCACTTGTTGCAGTTCTCTTGTCCTCAGCACTTAAAGTTCTAGAATGCCAGGCAAAGTAATGGTGGAATCTACCAAATGTGAGGGAAGATTCTCAACTTTTTCTGAGTGGAGCATCTTCACTGACTGAAGAGTTTTATTTGCATGGTCAGAAACCTCCCCTACTGATGAGACATTTTAAATCAGGTTCCTCTTGGGAAGGTAAAAGTCTCAGAAACTTTTTCTCCTAATTTTAAACTTTCCTCAACCACTGTACACTAAGAATTTTCTGCAAGCAAAGTAATCAATCAGAGCCTTAATCCATATAGTGGGTCGCTAACATAACCAAGATGACAACCATATAAACATTATAGCAGCTCTAAAGAAGCCTGTTGCATGAATCCTGCAGAAAGATTATGGTGAAGTATACATGTAAATGACAGGAGGAAAAAAAAAAAAAAAAAAACATTCTTCCAATGTTTTATTTTTATACTGGGGTCAATGTAAAACAGAATCAGTCTGAAACACAAATGGACTAAATTGCATTATTGCAATGTCAGCAAATGAAGTTAATTTCAAGTGGTTGAGTATTGGCTAGAGAGAAAAAAATTGTACACACAATTACAACTTTGGTCAACCCAGCATTTGATGTACATGCATGTTCATCCTACTATTCAGATGTATATGATATGAAGTGAGTTCAAGTTATAGCTATACATGTAAAAAAGGAACTCACTGAACATATTTAAGCAAACATTACATCCACATTGTACATTGAAAATAATACTCAAATGGACTAAAAAGGGCGACTAACATAAGACAAGCTAGAAGTAGCAACCTTGGATTTTGCAGAGTACGACGCCAAATGTTTGGACGATAACCAAGCAATAAGATACTTAAACTTCGCTACCCAGCCTCTCGACATAATTTCAACTTGATGCTGCCAATCTAACCCAATCCTAGGAAGAAATTGAAAAATTTGAGTCAACTAAGATAGCAGTGTCACTCAAGCCTTCTATATACATGCATTGTCCCAAAACACTATAATTTTTTGTAATTGAAATGCACATCTTCATGTCATTCACTTTTGAAAGCATTTTCTGAGCTAACAACTATTCAGACAAGGTAGGTCTCGAATCGCTACGAACTAAGACATGCATAGCAGTGATAGCACATTACCAAAACAAACCAACATTCAATCATTCAAAAATACACATTGAAGAACACAATCACAGCATAACCAACATTTTGTGCAATTAACTTGTCTTCAACCTAAATAATCCTCGTTTGAACACATTCCCAAATAAAATAACAAATTGAAAGAAAATTAAACTAAATATTCCTCGTTGAACACATCCCAATAAATAACAAATTTGAAAGAAATTAAACAGAAAAAAGATCATATTTGCAAAAACAATATAAATTCAGCTAAAAAAGAGAAAGAAACTCACTCCTTTGAAGGTTGACAAACGCTCAGAATCAACTTTCCGTTTAAGAAACATCCCAATCATGGCAAATAATGAGCACTCATCTCTTTGACAAATGCCCTTCAATTTAGCACCCATTTGCTCAATCTGCTTCCATATCTAACCCCACAACACAACAAAAAAATCGAAACTTTAATAAAACCTAACAAAGAAATTAGCTTTCAACATAATATCCAATCAACTTCAAAAATTTAAATTTTTCGGGTCATTTATGTTGAATTTGTTAGACATAATTAAAGTAGAGAAAGGATAACCGATCGCGAGCTGTACAGCACATAACGAAGAAAAAAAATGCAAAAATGCCATCTTTTTTTTGTTTAGCAGTTCGGTGATGACGGATGAAATCTCTTGCTGTCAACAGCTGTACAGAATCAAACAACAAATGAGAAAAGGAATCACAAGAATCAGATTGTAAGTGAAGTTTCCATTCTTCTTCTGGCGCCATTTGTTTGATTAGTTACAGTAGTTAGACAGCAGGAGAGAAGATGTTGAGGCAGTTTATAGTTTCCCAATTTTGCTCAATTCGACGCTTTCTAATTACGAGTTGTTAAGATTTTTCCTATAGTAATCCAGAATATTTCTCGTAACGATTTGACGTAAATTAAAGAAAAAAAAAGTCACATTTAGTTGAAAATTGTGTAACGAAGGAGTACAATGTATGTGAATGTGTGTTGATTGAGGGGTAACGTTGGTGGTTTATGCGAGAAGAGATGAGTGCGAATATGATTCCTCTAATAACTAAAGAAAATGAAAATTTTAATCTAGGCAACATTAGGTTTGTTAATAAGAGTAAAAATTGTAGCTTAGTCAACAATACACACTTTAAGTTAGATATGAGATCAAATTTGTTTATTGAAGCAATTCGGAATTAGTTGGACTTATTTAAATGATCGATCGAGATGATCATTCGTCAATCAATTAAATATTATTGATAATTTGTCTCTACAATTTTATCGAGTTGCTAAATTATATAGTAATTATAATCTTCATATAGCTTAAGTATCAATACAAAAAACTACTTAGCTAAATCATTTAGCCACGTGATAAATATTGGTCAAACAAGCCAACCTATCAATCAATTTTCCAGTTATACTTTATACGAAGTCCTATAAATTAAGCGCACACAAATACAACAATAACCACATCAATGTTGCAACAAGTACTAATTGGTAAGTAGATTACATACAAGTGTTATAATTTGTTCAATTACTCACTACTACGGAGTATCATTTTGAGAGTTACTTTTAAATTCTCTACTCCGTAATTCGCATTAGAAGTTAGTTGACATCTTAGCAAAAAGGAAACTATCAACATTGTTTAAGTTCAAGACATGTCTATCCCCATGCCACAATTGTCTATATCAAATATTCAAACTCTTAGTATTTATTGTCGTGTTTTGTTTAAATTAAAAGAGCATTGATTTATTTCAAAACAAAATATAAGAGTCGATAAACTAAAATGGAGTGACAATAGTCAATCCTTCTTATTGCGTAAAATTAATTGAATTTATAGCTTTATGCTTAACAATGCAATTTTAGAATATTAGAATCAAAGATTATTTTTTCATTTGATTATGCTAGAATTTGATTATCATCTTTTATTAAAATCCAATTAATGATTGTCAACTATACTTAACAGTTAACAGGGTTAAGCAAGTGCTCACATTAAACCCCAACAAACCTAAAACCCCTCTTATCAACCAGCATCTTCAAATTCAACAAAATCAATTGATGATACAAATTGAAAAACCTAATTGAAAAAATGCACCATTTTTGCAAATTATACAAGCAACCTTCAATTCTATCACCATTATTTCTATCCTCTGTAATTTCACCGCCAATTAAGCTTGTTCTTTGAGACCTCTTCATCATCACAATCATACCATCACCATTTTCCACTCTGCTAGAACTTTTGCTACCGCAACTGCTACTGTTGAAGCTGTTAACAATGGAAGCAACAACCACAACAACAGCAATGACACCTTTTATGCAAACGACGCCGTTTCATGGGCTTCTCTTGGTGTGTCTGAGAAGCTCTCTTGTTCTCTCTCTAATGCTGGCTTTCTAGCCTTCTTTGATTCAGGTTTGTTTGCTTTGCTTTGTTTATGATTTAAATTTGTTGTTTGATTTTTGGGTTGTTTAAAAATCGCAAATTTCTTGATTTTGGATGTTGGTTTAATCAAATTCTTGGTACTTTGGATGATTAAAGTTATAAATCCTGATATGTGAATGCATCATTTTTAGTTTGGGAGGTTGCAAGATTGGACCTTCATTAAATAAACTTCAATTTCATACATTTCATAGTTTACATATGTTATGGTATGTTTGATATTGTAATAGTTGGTTCATGATGGTTATGAATTTGAAGAATAGAGACTAATTTGTGTATTCAACGTTTGATGTAGTTATGGCATCAGAAGTTGTATAGTTATTACTGAGCATCTTTGCACAATCCAATTAATAGTAGGATCGAA
>SNQN01001395.1:38334-50790 GCA_008642245.1 Bassia scoparia
GTTTAACTCTCTTTCCTCTAGCATGTTACATTGATTTAAGCTCTATAGTTAGGGAAAAAAATGTATCATTCAACAATGGAAAAAGAAGAAAAAGAATCATTACTTTTGTATCATATTTGAGATGTGGTCATGTCGTGTCAAGTGAACCTTAGTCAATTATGTATGTTGTCTTCTATATTAACCATTTTCGAATCTTGCATAACACTTACCTGTCACGCACCTTATACAACTTGAGGCAGAGGATCGAGGATTTTCTTAGTTTTTGCACTTGTATACTTTACTGATCACTGCAACCTCTGCAGTTATAGGGTCCTGTGTTAAGGTTGTGGTATCACCTAGCTATTACCTATTGCTATGTGCCATTAGGTACATGAATTGTGAAAAGCAGTGGTGTGGGTGGTCGAATAGGACTATTTATGCTTTGTTGCTGACTGACTAACGTTTCATTCAGGCTGCTTGCTTACCATCAATACTAGCAGGAAAGGACAGTAGTTGCTCTGAGACTGGAAGTGGTTAAACATATGGCTATCTTGTCCCACTAGTGAGAAGCTTCTTCAAGCACACAGTGATTCAGGGACTGACATCCTTTCATGGAAAAAGTCACCCCACGCATACATCACTTGTTGCCCCAATGTTATGCTGTGAGCAAGTGGTTCGCATGGCTAATGTCTTTGCGATGACAATGGAGACCTCTCCTTAAAGCACTGCAGTATGTGGAAAGCAGGCAAGTCTCTTGTATGTGTATGTGTATTAACTGCATTTTGTTGCTGATGCTTTTTACAATTTATACCTTACCATATCATTCAGTTCAGTGAACAAATGAAGAGTTTTTAGGTTTGTGGAAGATATATTTCTGAATGTGAACATTGGGGATTACTATCCTGTTGTTAGAAATAACACCTATTAGTTCAGAACTGAAGAGTTTTAGCTTAAAGCTACTTGTTGGAAAGTAATCGATGAGTCGAAGTTGCGTGTGTTTTGGGCTGAAAGGCGTGTTTCTGATTTTAATGAAGTTCAGTGAACAAATGCATCACGTAGTTCTTGGATCGCCTGTCGTTGAATGTTTCTGCATCTGATGATCATAATTATGTCTGAKAAAATGATCAACGATCCCGTGTTACYTTACAATCTGACTAATAAAACTGTTGTATCTTGTTCTAAGGAGGCTTTGCTCAATTGATCAGRTGATAAGTCCTTCAACCAAGCAATGTTCGTTTATGCCTTTAACAGTTTAACTCTCTATTTCCTCTAGCATGTTACATTGATTTAAGCTCTATAGTTAGGGAAAAAAAATGTATCATTCAACAATGGAAAAAGAAGAAAAAGAAATCATTACTTTTGTTATCATATTTGAGATGTGGTCATGTCGTGTCAAGTGAACCTTAGTCAATTATGTATGTTGTCTTCATATATTAACCATTTTCGAATCTTGRATAACACTTACCTGTCACGCACCTTATACAACCTTGAGGCAGAGGATCAAGGATTTTCTTAGTTTTTTGCACTTGTATACTTTACTGAGTCACTGCAACAACCTCTGCAGTTATAGGGGTCCTGTGTTAAGGTTGTGTGTTTATCACCTAGCTATTACCTATGTTGCTATGTGCCATTAGGTACATGAATTGTGAAAAGCAGTGGTGTGGGTGTGTCGAATAGGACTATTTATGCTTTGTTGCTGACTGACATAACGTTTCATTCAGGCTGCTTGCTTACCATCAATACTAGCAGGAAAGGACACAYTAGTTGCTACTGAGACTAGAAGTGGTAAAACATATGGTTATCTTGTCCCACTAGTTGAGAAGCTTCTTCAAGCACACAGTGATTCAGGGACTAAAGTTCCTATTCATGGAAAAAGTCACCCCACYCATACATCACTTGTTCTTTGCCCCAATGTTATGCTGTGTGAGCAAGTGGTTCGCATGGCTAATTGTCTTTGCGATGACAATGGAGAACCTCTCCTTAAAGCAYCTGCAGTATGTGGAAAGCAAGCAAGTCTCTTGTATGTGTATGTGTATTTAACTGCAATTTTGTTTGCCTAATGCTTTTTACAAATTTATACCTTACTCTATCATTCAGTTTTCAGTGAACATGAAGAGATTTTTTAGGTTTGTGGAAAGTTTTTCTGACATGTGAAATTCTCTATTGCAGGGATGGCCCCATAAGAAACCAGACATTATTGTCTCAACACCTGTTGCTCTTTTAAATTATCTTTATGTCYTTGACCGAGAAAGAAACCGTGAATTTAACTTTGTGCGTGGGGTGAAACATGTGGTAAGTTAACTAATTGCTTCAATTTGTTTTCTTCTACCAAAGGCCTCAGCCATGCTGACTTTTTGGAGTGATAAATGACAGGTGTTTGATGAAGCTGATCTGTTACTTTGTGGTAGCTTTCAGGATCAAGTTATTCATCTAATAAATATGCTTCGCTTTGATGAGAAGTTATTGTCACAATCAAAGGCTAATCCATCCGGAGAAACAGAAGTTTTTTCCAATTTGAAACACTACTGTCATTTGGTGTGATGACAAAGATATTAAGCATAGTAATGTCTCAATGGAAGAAGAAGAAGAGAGAAGAAGAAGAAGAGGAGGAGGAAGAAGAAATTGTTGACGATGGCGCAACATTGGTAGATTTACAGAAGAGGTGCTCCTCTGATAACAGGAAGGACTGGAGAAGAGTTCATAAATAGAAACTAAGCACCTCTCTTGAAGAGTCTACAAAGAACTTAGTTGACTTTAAAGTTAGAATGTAATTTTTTTGTGTGAACATAAACTGTAAATTTTCATTGTAACACTAATTGAAATATAACAGGTTTTTATATATTTAAATATAGCAGGTTTTTATATTTTATATTTTAAATATAGCAGGTTTATATATATAAAATATAGCATTTATATAAAATTGTAATATTTTTTTAAAAAAAAATACTCAAAAGCTGGGGTTTTTAGCTAAAAACCCCAGCTTTTGTGAAGTCAAAAGCTGGGGTTAAAAACCCCAGCTTTTGATGATTTTTCTACTAGTGAAACAAGACAAAAACAATAACTAGATTTGAAATCGAATCACCACGCCGCCACAAATCYCTATTTACATAAGAAAATCAAGGAAAAATTTAGTAATAATAATATTGAAATCAAACTGAAAAAAAGGTATATTTACATGTTAATTGATGTCTAATAGTTGATTAATCCATACTACTCCGTACATGACTAATAGTGATTAAAAGAAATAAGCAAAAAACAATGAAAAATTGAAGAGAAAATAAAAGAAAGGATGATTTCTATGAGTTTTGTGGCCTCATAAATTATACCAACAACGCGTGGTCGAAACGAACCTTGAAAAATTACCTTGAATGCCTAAATCTCTTGTATTGAATGTGTTTAAATATGTTTTGAATATGAAATGATTTTGGAAGGGTTTTTGGAATTGTAGTGTTTTTGGAGTGTTTTCAGAGAAAATGTCGTCGAGACTTTGTTATAACACTGAATTGAGTGAAACGAAAGCCGAGACGTCCTATTTATAGCATACACTCACATGAGAGAATTTGAGGTGGGCGTAATTATGCCAAAAAATTTCCCAAATTCGCTTGATTTTCTTTCCTTTTTCGATTGCGCGATCAATCCCTTTAAACGTTACATAAGCATCTGTAACGAGRCGTTCCCCTCAATTGCGCATTTTGCTTTGGAWATTTATAATTAATTTTTAACAAGTCATAAAATTATGGAAAATATATTCAAAAATCCATAATAAAATATTGGGCCTTGTGTAAACTTATTTGTGAATTTTGGAATTGTTTTGATAATTTTAGAAATTGTTTTAAATTATCRAAATTGATGAAAATTCCAAAAGTTGTTAAAATTCTAGAAAAATGTCTAAGAATAATGTAAATAACTTGAGAATTAAAACTTACTTTTAAGGGTGCTTTGGGCAAGAATATGTGCTCTGGCTTTGCAAATCGAGATTTTAGGGCATTGTTTGAGGCAGTTGTTCTTTTAGAATTGGACCAATTGCATTGTGGTGTAATAATATCATTGACCTTAAGGAGGGACAAATGTAGGTATCTACAATAACTCATTATTTATTTTCCATCAATATAGTGATAAATAAGACCACTAGCAGAGCACTAGAGACGACAATGGGTCGGGTCCATCCAGACCCAAACTCGTTTATTTTTTGAGATCTAGACCCGAATCAGATCCGCTAGGTATGAAATTCTTGGACCCAAACCCAGACCCATAGGGTCTAGTGGGTCCATTGGTCCTTAGAGGGTCACAAATGGGTCTTTCTTAATTTTATGTTTAACTCGTACATTTTAATTTAATTAATTATTTTTCTTAACTAATATGTTCATACTAGTGACGATTGTCGCTTTAATATAAAAATACCTCATAAAACCTTAACATTGTACAAATCATTACAAATTAAGAGTGTGTGTTCAATAAAATAACAAACTCAAATTCACAACTTACAAAGAGTTTATGACTAGGGAAGCCAAAGACGCAAAGATTTTTGTTTAGAAATGAAAAAGAAAAACAATTTTATAATTCATATAATATAGTGGGTTTTGAAAAAACTAAATAAAAAAAAATTGTTTTAAATAATGGGTCCATGGGTCTGACTTTTTGGACCTGACCCAGACCCGGTCTATTTCTTTTTAGACCCAGACCCATATCCAATGAGTCTAAAATTTCTGGACACGACATACCCTTATAAATGGGTCTGGGCCGGGTCTAGGACCCATTGCCATCTCTAATTAGCACTAATGGTAAAAACAAATTCTCCTCACCACTCTTTCTCCTACTTTTTCTCTCTTCCCACCCAATATTTCCTCATATACATCTTTTTCGCCACATCGATAGTAAAAAAAAACTCCTTAACACACTCTCTTTCTCTTACTATTTTCTATATCTCACAACAACAACAACAACAACAACAACAACAACAATAACAATAAAACAACTCACCCACATGTGTGGAGCCACCATGCTACTATTCATTCAAGATTCTCCTCTCCCCTTACACCACTAGCACTAGTGGTAAAAAAAATTCCTCACCACACTTTCTCTCTCTCTCCTACTTTCTCTCTCTTTCCACCCAAATTTTCACCATATACAACTTTTCCACCACACCAATGGTCAAAGAAATAAAAAGTTAAAAACTTCTCAACWCTCTCTCTCCTACTATTCCCTACACCCACCATAATACACATCATCTTTTTATATTTTCACCCAACCATACTTATAATATTTATAATATATGAAATTATGATTGATAATTAATTAATCACTTTTAATTATATTTAATAACTTCTGATAACATATTATTATGTAATTATATTTAATTAATCATTATTAAGTAATCTTTCCCTTCTATATAATAACCCCAACCCCAACTTACACGTGGCACCAACTCGATCTCAACACTTTTTCATTTTCTCCTAGTTCTACATCCCTCCTATTTCCATGTCATACATCCCTCATATATAATTAAGAGCATTTCACTTTGCTGCACTAAAAAACCCCAAACATCATTA
Source organism: Bassia scoparia (assembly GCA_008642245.1). NCBI lineage: Eukaryota > Viridiplantae > Streptophyta > Magnoliopsida > Caryophyllales > Amaranthaceae > Bassia > Bassia scoparia. The sequence continues at coordinate 43,863 of SNQN01001395.1, forward strand.
ACAAGGCCTCACAATTTACACATTTACACAATTATTAATTTATTATGATGAATGCTGAATTTAATACTATCATACTCAAAAGACAGTCCATCGTCACCCCAAGCCTACCTAATATTCCAATAGCGGTTACAAAATAAAAGAGATACACCGTACAACTTCAGCTTCTTAATTACCCCACTACCTCAACTAAATGTAGGCATTAATACAAAATTAAAGCAAATAGGAACAACTCCTATTTAAAAGCCAAGAACCAAAATACCACCTCCCATCAAAATTGGTAAGCTAATTTTCAATGTTTATTCTCATACTCAAATCTCTWTTCTCAAATACGTGATGATTGTACAATGTAAACTATAACTTTATGTGTTTATAATGATTGCATGATTGTCTTATTCGATAATCAATATTGTTAGGAATATTATATAATCATGTGTGGGGATTATGTTGATGTAAGTTATGCAAGCGTCAAGTTATAGGACTATGTGGATGTCGCTGTTTGCCATGAATTTCCATTTATTAACTAATATTTAACACCATTGTCAAGCTTTGTTGGTTAGTAGGTCGAAATTCATGATGTCATAAAACAATGTGAAATGCAGCTCTCTATTGCGATGTCAAACATGTTTACAAATGCAATAATACAATTTGTTCAATATCTTTTTCATTAGACACCGTATGCAATATCTTTGTGCAACAAACCTTTTAATATATCTTCGATGAAATTTGTGATCTGATTAAAAGCAACTAATGAAAATGAGAACATTTTCTCCTAATATAATTCAACTTCAGGCAAATTAATGAGTTTCCATTCTTATTACAAATATTGACACCATTCGGAATACGAAAATCAACAACCCAAAATGTAAGTCTCCCTCATAAACTAACCTCATATAATCAAACTYAGTTACTCGAATGAGGGAAACTTAAGTGTACATAAAACGTGAAAATACAAATGACTACTGCAAAGTGATAACTACAATTATTTCAAACAAATGATGAAATATAATTGAAAGCATCACTCTAACTAAATAGGAAAATAAACTAGATATGTAAGCAGATAAAAGGTCACATCACATACTATAGAGTATAAAAAATGTGCCAATAGTTAAAACTGCAATACATCAAAATATAAAATGATCTATGAATGATGCGATAGATAATTTAGCATATCTCCCAACTATTGCTAGCTTTTTTTTAGGGGAACTACTGCTAGCTTAAAGGAGTTAAAGCATATATATTACCTATGAATATTAATATGCCAATTAATTGGCACATATTCTTTAATGTATATTAACATGATTTTCCACAAATAGAACCAATCTACACTTTCACGGACCAAAGATTATTTGCAAGTGAAAGATTAATCATGATAGTTATTTTAATATGTTAAACGTGTTCCTGTTTCTTTAAATACTTCAGACCAAAAATGCATCCTAATTACTTTTTCGTTTTCCCAAAATTATTTTAAATAAATGTTGTTCCCAAGGATAGACACTAATGAGTTCATCAACAACCATATTTTTCATCAAATACATTAGAATCTTGACAATCATTTTGCCAACATTATAAATGGAGTGTTTCGATTTTACATTAAAATGTGATACCCTACTAAATTACAGTGACAAACAAAAAAATCATCAATACAATAATATGCACAAATGATTGCCACGATAGTTATACTCCCACGAACCACAACAACACACATTGTACAGACATTTAAGAAAACACASTGCACAATGCATCACGCTTCTTAAAACAGACCAAAAGAAAATAAATCAGGCAGTGCTGGGCCAAAAGACTAGTTATGTATAATAATTAATTAATCACGTTTAAGAAAAATTGACACTTTACGAAATTATTTTTATTAATAATTTAATTAATTATAAAAATAACGAAAGGACACGATTAACATTTGAGAACGAAATTCTCCACTCTTGACTACATCACATTAGGACACAAACYCGGTGATAATTAACTAAAACATAGTTAACAGAAATACATAATTGAAAAATAAAAAAATGATTAAAACATATTACGAAAATTAATTAAAGAGTTATTAAAAATACATTAATACAAAATTAACGAGAACAATACCCCATCCCCGCGTCTTGGAATTATTCATTCAGTATCGTAACGAAAGTTTTTCCAGATGTGCTCAACCAAATCACGCTTTAGAGACAAATGAGTTACTCTGTCGCGAATGCTTACCGTACATTGAACATACATGGTGAAATCAATGTTGCTCGGTCGTCTAATGTTATATTCGAAAGGCTCATTGTTGTTCACTGTCGCACTTGTATTAGTTGTTGTTGTTGCACTCAAGCGTTGGGGACGATCTTCTTCATAGTATCGACGCAGAACGTCTGCTCTAATGTAGTTGTGTTGTTCGTCCTCCACAATCATGTTGTGCATAATTAGTCAAGCTTTCATTATGTCACACAAAATGTCTTCGTTGAATGCAAGTGACTGTTCCCATATTATAGCCCACTAAGCTTGTAAGACTCCAAAGACTCGTTCAACGTCTTTCCGAGCAGCTGTTTGTTTATCTATGAACTACTTGTCCTTTTGAACTTGAGGATGAATTATGCCTTGTATGAAAGTTTCCCATTTTAGATAGATTCCATCAGCTAAATAGTAATCGTAATTGTACGTATTACCGTTCACCGTAAACTTTATCGGTGGTGCACGACCTTGTAGTACATCATCAAACATAGTTGATCCGTATAAACATTGAGATCATTACACGAGCCGAGCATTCCCAATGGGAATGCATGCCGAATTCATAAATCCTGATTAGCAACAGCTTCCAAAATTGAGAGTTGCATTCTTTGAACGACCAACATATTTTTCTTTCCAAGCAGTTGGACCATTCTTCCACTCCCAATGCATGCAATCTATACTACCAATCATGCCTGAAAAACCTAATTGTTCTTTCTAGTAAAGGATTATTCGTAAATCTTCATCATTCGGTCTTCTCAAGTACTCACCTTCAAATTGTGAAACACCCGCTTGACAGAATCGCTACAATGCGTTCATTGCAGTACTTTCACGCATACATAAGTATTCGTCAACTGCATCCGGTGCCAAACCGTATGCCAACATTCTGATTGGAGCAATGCACTTCTGCAATAGTGACAAACCGAGCCTTCCGACGGCATTGCAACGTTGTTGAAAGTATTCATCTACTTCCACAACTTTCTCCATAATGCGTAAAAACAACGGTCGTCATATTCGAAATCTACGGTGGAATTGATTATCATTGTAAACACAATTATCTGCAAAGTAGCRGTTGAATAACTGGATATGACATGTCTCTCTATTTCTTTCGACCATACATTTATGAAAGTAATCAGTAATGTTTTCTATTTATTGGGGAATTAGAGTTTTAGGTAGGTGGTTGWATATATAATCATCTACGAGGTCATCAAATTTTCTATTCAACTCAAAATTAGAAGAACTTGAATTAGATGTTGAGCTAATTTCAAAAATGTTTTCCATATTATTTGAAGTAATGTTTTGGAATTATTTGTTGTACTGTTTMCATTGATATATATATATATATATATATATATATATATATATATATATATATATATATATATATTCCCATTGTTCATAAAGTATTGTTAATAATTTTAACTTCTCAGAAAATAATTCTTCTTTTCATAAATAATTGTGACTTTCAAAAATAATTTTACTTTTTCAGAATTAATTTTAACTTTTCTAAATAATTATTGTGACTTTTCAGAAGTAGTTGTGATTTTTCAGAATTAATTGTGACTTTTCCATAAATTAATTGTCATATTTAGCTTTTTTAACTTTTCAAAAATAATTATTGTGACTTTTCAGAAGTAGTTGTGAATTTTCAGAATTAATTGTGACTTTTCAGAAATTAATTGTCACTTTTCGATAAGTATTTATCTTTTCAAAAATTATTATGACTTTTCAGAAATTATTGTAACTTTTCAAAAATGAATAGTCACTTTTCGAAAATAATTTACACTTTTCAGAAATAAGGTGACATGTGAGAAATTTTTGTGACTTTTCAGAAATAGTTATGATTTTTCAGAATTAATTGTCACTTTTCTGAAATTCATTAAGCTTTTCAGAAATTATTGTGACTTTCCACATTTGAAATTTTAAAATTTGAATATAACAATGAATTTCTAACACAAACAACATACTACTTCATTAACATCGCTAATAATTAAGTTAACAATACATTGAACAATAAAAACCAAAGTACAACAAACTGACATGATACATTAGAAATTACAATTAAACTAGAACATACTCACATCACACATAAAATATTTAAAATAAAATAATATATAAAATAAACTATAACACATTTAACCTAAGCTTGAACATAAACTAAATTAAGAACATAAAATCAAATTCCTCACATTGTTCCATCTCCTCGGACCATTTTCAATAAGTATTCCTTGTACACCTCTTCATTTGGTGTTAACAGGGTTGGCTTCGCATTAAGGGAGCTTGCAGAATATCAAAATTCATCTTGTTCTTCTGTAGTTGAATCTGTTCTTGTTTACTCTTCTCCTTTTGGAGGTCGAGCTCCAACTTCTTCTCAAGTAGATTGTATTCATTCAAACATCGCTTGTTATTATTAACCGTCATTTGCTCCCCAATGGTTACACTTGCCTCCTCATAAGCTGATGRTTTGCCCTTGTTACACTTTGCCTTTGTTTTCTAGACACCTTCGGGTCAAGGAATTCCGCCGGACAAGTACCCAGTTGTAGGAACATCACCATTGATTCTAGACCTCTTCCCACTTCCAGAACTCCCATCTTTGTCATCTCTAGCGCCGCAAGCAACTCTTTCCTCTTTCAACAATGCGCATCTTAGTTTGGCCCCATACTTTGGGTCACCTCTTACCATTTCCTAAGCATAGTGACAAGTGAAGTTATGTGGTTGAGGCTTAGAAGAAAGAGATAATAGAACACTTGCCTTTTTGAATTCYATCGACTTCATTGTAACCACTACCATTAAGTTTTTTCGCCTCATCCTAAGCAGCATTCCATTGCAGTAAGTCACTAGCCATCCTCCTCCAACGATTTTCCAAACTCTTAAGAGATCTTGGCCGAAAGATATGGGACCTCTCCGACTGTGCTTGATTCCACACTCCAAACACATCTCGCCAAAGACTACTTGCTTTTTGGTTTGTACGCACCGTTGCATTTTCACTGAATTGCATATACAATCCGACAAGGGTTTGATCCTCTACAACCGACCAAACGTGGTTTGGTCTAGCGAATTGTTGGTTGAGATGGCCAGATTGTAGCACGTACTTGGTGGAGGATATTGTGGTGTCTTTGGAACAATTTCCTCAACATCTTCATGTTTTACTCCCTTGATACATTTGAGGAGAATGATGTTGAGAGGAAAATTTAAGAGAAGTATTTTGAGATGATGTGAATCCTTAATTCAGAAGGAATTGCTGAAATTGAGGAGTGTTCACTAATTCAGCGTCCAAATCATTCAAATTAATTGTGAAGTTGGGGTTGTAGTTAGGATCCATTGCTTGAAAATGATAATTGCAAAGTTGAATTAATTTAAATACTTTTTGTAGGAATTTTTTTAACTACAACAATACTATTATAATTTCAAACTTATTTTTAAAATTTTCTTCTTAAATAATAGGAACAGTCAAAATACTATTAAAAACGAAATTTAACAAGTACTAGTAGCAATGACAATAACAAAATAAAAACAAATAATAACAACAACTACCAAGTGTTAAAAATTAGAACAACAACTTATTTAAAAACAAAATAACTACAACAAACAAACACTACTACAAAAAAAGGCTAAGAGACCGGTTAAAAAAGGCCAAAGAGACCGCAATATAACCGGTCTCTAGGTGAGAGGGCTCTTAGGTAAAGAGACCGGATATTTATTGCGGTCTCTTTGATCAATACCAAAGAGACCAGTTTTGACTGTATAACCGGTCTCTTTGATGATACTGAAAACCGGTTGATCACAAAACGGTCTCTTAGATTATTTATTTTTAAAAAAACATTTATTGGAAATATGAATTGAATATCCATATCCAATTAAATGTGGTCATAATTATTTGTGTCGCATGACTAAATTCAAATTTCAAATACTAAAGGTACAGTTTACACATGGGTCAAATTTTTATAGAAGTCACAAAAAGAATCAATGTAACATACTTAAGTCCAAGAATTAATGTATGATAAACCTTAAGAATAAATTACAATCTTTCTCCACTTTTCTTCTTTCCTCCATTTTCCTCTTCTTTGTTATGTGCAATAAGAGGACAAAATCTTTAAATAAATATAAAATGGGAATATAAGATTGCTAAAGAAAAAAAATGATTACCAATATTTGAGAAGAAAAAAATATAACAACTGATAGAAAGAAATATATTACCAATACTCTTGAGAAACAAAACCGAAAAAAACAGCAACTTCATACCCAATATCACCACAACAGCGCAAATCAACATCCAAACAAAGAGTTCAAAAACGAATCAAATTGAACATTTTAAATTTCTACTTTCCAGCATATATGAGAACTGATTATAACTCAATTTCTTCGGTCAATGAAGGTTGTAGCAATCAATCCGAAACTTTCACTATAACTGCTAGCAACTGCATGAAGATAAGAAAAACACCAAAAAATATCGGAAAAGAACATAAGCATTGATAATCCATAGAAAAAACTAACATAAACACACAGTCAGTGATAAACCCGTAAGAAAAATCAAATCTAATATAACAACGATTGCAAGCACATCACACAAAAAAATTAAATCGAAAGAAAAAACCAGAAAGAAAAAAGATTTCAAGTACAGTGATTACCAGAAAGAAAAAAATACATAACATCAAAAAAAATCGAAACCAGAGTAAAACTGAAAACAAACAATCGAATCGAAAATCTACAA
>SNQN01001395.1:50815-71096 GCA_008642245.1 Bassia scoparia
CATAAAAAAGAATCAATGTATACATACTTAAGTCCAAAGAATTAATGTATGATAAACCTTAAGAAAATAAATTACATTCTCTTCTCCACTTTTCTTCTTTCCTCCATTTTCTCTTCTTTGTTCATCTGCAATAAGAGGACAAAATCTTTAAATAAAATTATAAAATGGGAATATAAGATTGCATGACTAATAGAAAAAAAATATTACCAAATTTTTGAGAAGAAAAAAAAATATAAACAACTGATAGAAAAAATATATTACCAATACTCTTGAGAAAGCAAAACCGAAAAAAAGCCCAACCTTCATACCCAATACTTCACACAAAAGCTGCAAACATACATCCAAACAAAGAGATTCCAAAAACGAATCAAATTGAACATTTTAAATTCTATTTCCAGCAATATAATTGAGAACTGTATATAACCTCAAATTTCTTCGGTCAATGAAGGTTGTAGCAATCAATCCGAAACTTTCACTATAACTGCTAAGCAACTGCATGAAGATCAAAAAAAAACACCAAAAAATAATCGGGAAAAGAACATAAGCATTGATAAATCCATAGAAAAAACTAACATAAACAGCAGTCAGTGATAAAACCTAAGAAAATAAAATCTAATATAAACAACGATTTCAAGCACATCACACAAAAAAATAAATCGAAGAAAAAACCAGAAAGAAAAAACGATTTCAATACAGTGATAAACCAAAAGAAAAAAATAAATAAACACAAAAAATCGAAAACCAAGAGATAAAAAATCGAAAAAAAAAACAAAATCGAAATCGAAAAATCTACAAATATGAAAAACAAAAAAAAACAAAAATAGATCTTATAAGAACTCGAAACTGATAACAAAAACTCGAAATTAAAAAAAACAAAATCAAAATCAAAAATAACACTTAATCGAAAAACAAAAAAAATCGGAATTAACTCCTAACAAACAAAAAACGATAACTGAAAACCCAAAAAACCTAGATCTATAAAATTAGGAAATCGAAAAAACCAAAAAAATTAGAAAATCAAAATAAGTATGCATAAAATAGTAATTTACCATAGAAATTTCTCTGAAAAATAAGCAAAGTTTGTCGATTGAACATACACCAAAAGAATGAAAATCAAGGAAAAATGGACTTTGATTAACTCGAGCAACTCAAAGATAGAGAAGAGATATGAGAAATGAGGGAGTTTGAAAAATGGAAAGGGAAAAATAAATGTGAATTTGTGAGATGTGAGGACGAGAGAGGAGAGAGGAGAGGAAAGGAGAGTGTGAGGACTGAGGACGAGAGAGTGAGGAGAGAGAAGAAAAAAGTAAAGAAAAATGTGTGGTTATTTAATAAATATAGTGGGTAGGTGGGCTGATACTTTGGTAGTTGTACCGTAACACTTGGCAATGGGGTACCGTCAATAATAAAAAAAAAAAAAAAAAAAAATTAGATAAGAGACCGGTTTTTTAATTGTCAGGTCTCTTACATAGACTTAAGAGACCGGTTGTCATGTGACCGGTTTCTTACATCGATTTAAGAGACCGGTTTATAAAAATAACCGGTTTCTTACCATTAAAAACCGGTGATCTAACTTCACCGGTTTCTTAAAAAAGGTGCCATTGCCCATTTTTGTAGTAGTGAAATTTATAAAAAAAAACAACAACACAATTACAAAATGATTTTTTTAGGAAAAATTAGAATACTAGTTATCACAAAGAACTTACTTGAAAAATTGATGATTTATGAAGTACAAATTGAGAATAGTAATTAAATTTAATGATTTTTGTGATTTTTGAAGTGTATCAAAATATCCCAAAATGGATGTCTATTTATAAAGAAAAAATTATGACCGTTGATGAATTTTTTATGATTTTTTTTAAAGAAAATAGTCGTTACAAACTTTTTCGAATTGGAAAATGCAGGAAAATTCTGATTGGCTAGAATCAAAGATTGGGACGCATGTCGCGCCCTAATTGGACCTACTGACGTGCCCAATCAGCGATTCCCACATCTTTTTTTTTTTTTTACTTTGTGTCAGACCAAAACGACGCGTTTTGGCACAAGGAAAAGCTTCGCCCTAACCAAAACGTGTCGTTTTGAGGTTGGGGGAAGAAAAAAATTATATTTCTCACCCCACCACGTGGGGCCCACATACTTACTGTAGCATAACTGCTTTCCTCAACATCTAAGGAAAGCGAGAAAAGAACATGTAGAAGGAATATTTTGTACACTAGTGTAGATCATGTTTTTTGCATTTTTAGAAGAAAAGTTTCCCATGAGTTTTTTTTACACTAGTGTGCATGCTCTCACATTATGAGGAAAATCAAATATGCTCATGAGGAAACTTCTTTCATTTCGGTGTAATTTTTTCCCATCAGGAGAATTTTGCCCATTGGTGGCGATGTTCTAATAAGGGTCACTACATTGATTAAAAAGGTTATTGTAATCTAGTTTGTTGTGCACTTGATGCATCTAAAACTTTGCCAAATAYTTCAGAAGAAGGGAAATGATTTTCATATTGTAAGGGAAATTCTACCCCAATGGAAAATAATTTTACATTTTTTTTGTATATCAAACAATGTAAAATTGAAAAGGATTTTTTGTGCTTTACCGCCTTTTAGTTACAACTTTTTAAAAACTCTTACCTTTTAGTGTTTACTTCCACCTTTAAGTTGCTAAATGTTCTAAAACTCCCACCATATAACTATTTCGTTAGCAAATCCGTTAAGATGGCCCACTCCTTCCTTCTTATCCTTCCTTCATCCTTCTTCTTCCAAACTCCATTGTTATCTTCGATTTATGGCTAAAATTTAGYGGGAATTCAGGTTAATTCATGTTTCAATCGCAATTTTGTTTTGCAACTTTAGATTATGTTTAATTTAATTTGTTGTTGTATGAATAATTTAGGGTTGTCTTGCAATTGGAAAACACAAAAAAACAACAATTTGTCCCATTTCTCAATTCTCAGCCCATTAATTAATRCCATTATCTAGCACCATCCCTAACTAAAGATCCAACTTCACATAAAAACTATAGTAATTCGAGAATCAAAGCAAATGTCGAGTAAATCATCCAATTACATCATCCATGCCGAGTAGTCATCACATTATCCAATTCCCAATTACATTTACTTGTCATCTTGCTCATCATCCTCATCACCAGTCCCTTCTTTTCCCTATAACAATTCAAAATCACATATTGTTGGGAGTATGGCTAAGAATTTGATGCTCGCCAAATTTTGATTATGGCTTTTGTATTGTACTTCTTCTTAATTTTCCCCATTTTCTTTTTTCCTTTTTTTTAAAAATAAATTGAGGTGAAGGAGTGAAACATGGAGGAGGATAATAATGAAATCAAAGAAGAGCAAGAGTGTGCATTGAAAAGAAATGGAGGAATTTAAAGAGGAAAATGCATTGAAGAAGAACCGAGTGAAGTCAAAGAGTTGGGTCGAGGGAGTATAGGTGAGGCAAGCAAGAAGTAAAAGGGAAATTACAATTGCTAACGGAACTGCTATCTGGTAGGAGTTTTAGAACATTTAACAACTTAAAGGTGAGAGTTTAAAAAAAACTAGAAGGTGAGAGTTTTTAAAAAGTTATAATTAAATGGTGATAAAGCACAAAAAATTTAATTAAAAAAAAATATTTATCATGAAAAATATTTTACACTCTATCAAACGGGGTCTAAAAGTAGGAGGGGCTATAGTCCTGGACCTAAAAATTTCATTTCCAGCCCGAAATAATAAATTCTTGAAACCAAAAATATGCTGGAAACAGTGGAAATGGCTCAAACGCTCAACGGCTAGAAATRACTGAACCCTGAAAATTTTGAAAATTTTAAAACACGATTTCAAATAAAAGGCACGCCGCCCAACGCTCCTGTCCAAATTTAAACACACACAACGGCTTTCTCTCTCACTCCTTATCTCTCTCATTCGCACTTTCTCACTCAAATTCAAACTCAAATCAGGAGAGAGAATAGTGAGTTATGCCAACCAACTTCGGTAACATGGATTCTGCTTATTTCGTTGGAAGATCTGAAATTCTTTCATGGATCAATTCTACTCTTCATCTCAATCTATCCAAAGTGGAAGAGGTTCGCAATCCATTCTTGAATTTTTATCCTTATTTTTGTTTGTTGAATTCGGCAATTTCTTTCGTTTACATATGAATTTCGATTAATCCTTCGCATTTGGCTTGTTGATGTTTATATCTACTGTTTATTCGATGATTTACGGCAATAATCGTGATTACTTTTTTTACTTTGATTTGAGTGTTTTTTGCAATTTTATATAAATGATTCGATTAAATTGGTTTAGCTCTCAGTAGATGTCGTGCTCTTTTTGTAAGAACTTGTGATGTTGTAGCCTTTTAGGTTCAATATGGCGGAACTTATTTTGGTTTAATTAATTTAAATTTTGCCTAATTTTGGCTTAAAAGTGTAGTTGATGCGATTTGTCCCTAATGTATCACCAGAATTTGGCGGAGCTTTWTCAAAATTTAAACAAAAATAATTTCATCTACATTATTATGAAATTTGTGGTGAAAAAAATTGATTGGTTTGATGGGAATGGTTGATTATAGGCGGCATCAGGGGCAGTACAGTGTCAATTGATGGATGTTGCACATCCGGGGATGGTGCCGATGCACAAGGTGAATTTCGAAGCAAAAAACGAATATGACATGATTCAGAACTACAAAGTTCTTCAAGATGTCTTCAATAAACTCAAGATTACTAAGGTCCTTTATCTCTCCAATGTCTTTTTTTTTCAAATTGTTCTGGTTTATCTATGTTAAGTTTATGATGACACTGTTTTTTTTTTTTAACTAATTTTGAAATGAAATGATGTGAAATTCAGCATATTGAAGTGAACAAGCTCATAAAAGGAAGGCCACTTGATAATCTGGAGTTTATGCAGTGGATGAAGAAATACTTTGATTCTGTTAATGGTGGCATCTTACACAGGTAATTTATCATGTATTTCGGTGTCGTTTGTGGGTTACTAATTCTATTCTATTCTTCGGATTTTTTGTGCCAATTGTTTTGATTGCGAGATATTATTAAGATATATGAAACTGAATTATGAAGCTCGCATTGTTTTTGATAGGAATAGTTAATATATCTAGTGACGAATAAATAATGCTGTATTTTATGGCTATAAGTTGTTTTGTGTAAGTTGCTGCTCAACTTATCATATTGTTGAGGTTTGAAGGAGGTGAATTTGAACAAAATCATCATAGCATCTAGTATCCCACCAATGCAAATTGGGTAATGTTCTCGGTGAAAAGTATTGAGTAGATATCTCTTTGAATCTCATCTTCTATTTTGGTATCGTTCTTTGGTTACTGATAGGAAATGTTGATTGATATATGTAGTAACGAATCAAATTTGAAAATTGGGTAATTTTCTTGGTGAAAATTTGAAAAAAATGCAAAATGGGTTTGGGACAAATTATTGAGTAAATATCAAAAGTTCAACTGATGCAGTGTTTGGGATTTTATTTTATTTTTTTGAGAATTGATAAATGGTGAAAAAAAATTCCTTCAGAGCATACTCTGTATTAAAATACATATATGGGCCTATGGGGGTATAATTGGTGGAGCAACATTTAAATCATTCAATGCAAATTTGGGTCATTCTTTTTAAATTGGAATGCAGTGGAATTTCAAACTGCATTTCTTGTCAAGGGATTTTGTATTATTGGTTTAGACAGTCCGAGTTGGTGTAATTTACACTATCAAACGAATGCTGTTAGATTTTAGACCTTATATAACTGCAGATGTTTGCATTCTAAGTGTTTTTGTTGGGGGGCTAATATTGTCTTGTTGATCTTCCTTGTGAATGATAGTTACAATCCTATAGAGCGGCGTGAGGGCAGTAAAGGGGGGAAAGAAGGGGCAAAGAAAGTAGCAAGTGCCCAAGCTTGTTCGAGACCGAATTCATCTCACAGTAACAGATCTCAGTCATCATCTCAAAGCAATAGGAGAGCTGATGGGTCTTCTGCAAACCAGAATTCTAAACCAGCAAAACCTAACTCTAATGCTACTGCTATCAATGTGTCTGTATATGAAGAACAGGTATGCATGGTTACGGTCCATTATTAGGATTAAATATATCTTATCTATATACTAATCAAAGGTTACAAATGCAGATTACAGAGTTGAAGTTATCAGTTGATAGCCTTGAGAAAGAGCGTGATTTCTATTTCTCCAAGTTGAGGGACATTGAGATCTTATGTCAGACCCCTGAGATTGAAAACTCACCTGTATGTATTCTGTTCATCTTGTGTGTTTTGAATCAGTGATTATAACTATTTCATTTTCAGAATTCTAAACTGAGTTGTGATTTCTTATTGTCAGGTTGTTCAGGCAATACAGAAAGTACTATATGCTACAGATGATGAAACTTCAGTGGTAGCCGAAGCACAAGCCATAGTGTCACAGCACATCAAGCATTTAAGTCCAATTGTCGAGGTATCTGAGGAGAASTCAATGATGATGGCAGAAAATCAGAAGCGAAAAAGCATTGATCTCGACACTCCTGTCAACGGCAAACAGCCCCAGCGTCAAAGGCTCTCCGATGTATCTAACATCCAGTGTAGTGAATCTCCTCTAGTTAACTTCTAGTCAGCTTCAGCTTCATCGTGTCTTTTGGTATATTTTCGGAAAATTGACTGCTGATGAGTGATGGCTCATCTTATACCTTGTGGGATTGCTTGTATGTGTACTGGGAAGCTATAATATGTACTTAGGTCGTTGTTATATGTAGATCATACATTGAACTGATCATCTTCGAGTTACTCACTTAGTCACTTGGACTCGGGAACATACACTGGGACACAAGTATGTGTGGAATTCTCTGATTTACGCAGATTATGAAATTGTCCATATTTTTGGCCAAAACTGGAATGTTGAGCACTCATTCATGTTGAAGTCACAGTCTTCTTATAAGGTTTTCTGTAAGGCATACTTGCTCTGTCAATTATTATGATTTCTAATGACACAATGTTTTTCACCACATCAACTTACCCAACCACAAATTTGCAACGGTCACCAAAGAAAAGATCGAAAATCCCAAAAGAAATAAAAAAAAAATTCTACCAAATCTAATGAAATTTTTTAAAAAATCCGTAGCTCTATCAAAGTTTCACCTCTCTCCTCACTCACACTTTCACGCTTTCCTTGCTCTTTCTCTCTTTAATCATCATCTTCCTCAGTTTTTCTGTGAGAGACTAATATCATTGGAATTTACTTTTGTTCAACATGGGATTGTTAGAATAAATGGAGTACATAGATGAGTCTGAGTTCCRTGCTATAGGATCGGAGATGCATGGAGGTGAGTCAGGTCACTGTATAACCATTTACAAGTCTCCCTGGTTTGTTGGTTTGTAGAAGTGCCATTAATGAATCGTTAATAGTTGGCTTCTATAGTTTGGAAAAGCCATAAATAAAATGACTATGGAGTAATAAGATAAATCTCTATCGGGGATTCATATAAAATCGTACTACTTCGTATTTGTTTTCATAAACTTAGGCAACACAAACTAGTTTTGTAATCCTTTAAATCCAGTAGTTATAAAATATCTCAGCCTCGGAATTTCATGTCATAATTATTTCAAGGACACTTTGAATTGCCATATGGATTTCTTAGTACTTGGTAGGCCATTAAAACGATTAATGGAATAATGGGTATGCTTGATTGAGACTTGAGAGGATGAATATAGGCAGAGGGCAACGAGGAGGGCTTTCCGGTTTTCCCCTTTTTTCGTGAGAGCTTTTTGAGTCAAAACGTTGCAAAGAATAAGGGTTGGAGGGAGTAACCATATCTTAAATTCCCTCCCTCTTTTCCCTTAGCCTTTCTGCTACCTGTGCATCTGTCATCCAAGCACACTGCCAAAGCTAAAGAATTGAGACTGAGTATATCCTGAACGTTCTTCACACATGACCTCTGATGTTGGATACCATTAATCTGAATAACTAACCACGCATAAACATAAATGTATCTAACAGAGTTTATGTAAAGAAAAAGAATAATCTTCAAACACAAGCACACGAGGCAGAATGAAGTCATGAACAAAAGATAAAGGAAACTGCGGCATAAAGGAAAAGCAAATGTACCAAACTCTACAGCATTGCCCATCTTCCTAAAAAGCAACTTATATATCCAATGAAATATATAAGTATTTCCATCAACAATCACAACACTACGGAATATGGATCACAACAAACAAAAACATGAAGAAATACCCTCGCTCAATGAGTATCCTGTCCACACATGTATGAAATCAGCGCAGGAACTCCATGCTCGTTATTATTCCCCTGATTGATTCCTCCACTTTGACCACTATCAGCTTCGGAGCCAGCCAAGGGGCTTGACTGAGGAGGGGCAACACGGCCATTCACGAATAAAGAATTCGACTGTGAACTGGGCTGTGCCAGAGAAATTTCATCTGGCTCTGTGTTCTCCTGTTTTCACTATTAGCTACCCTCCTCTCTACTGCAAGAAATTGGCCAAGTGTTGTGAGTTGTACTCTTTACATCAATACTATCCCTCGAGCAAAGCGAAAATATCCAAGGTCTAGTCTTACAAGCTAAGGCTTCTTGATTTTAAGCGTCCCCTTATTGATCTTCTAGATAGTTCTAGAATGCTAGAAACTCCTAAAAGATTCCCTAGTGTGATGCTTCTGTCATGGAAGAAGGAATGAACCAGTAGACTGCAAACAAAATCACAGCATGAAATGGTGTCAAAGATTTTTGCTGAGTATTTACTGCAATGTTAAACAGTTTTAGCACAATGATCAGAACTAGATTCTTCCGAAGACAAAGAAACCCCAGCATGAAGGCAAGCCTAAATGAGCATCCAAAGTGGGTTTATCTTGTGCAGAGAAAGTAGGCATGCGCCAGAAAAGTCTAATCTCAGGCATAGTATACACAAAACAAGCAGAAAAAGGAATTAAAATATGAAATACACAAAATATATTAAGTATCAATCAAAATATATAAAGTAGAGTCAAATAAAAATTGTTAAAAACACATCATTGCTTCTCATGTGCATGACTTTAGGCTAATTATTACAGTAGTCACTATTAGATGATTAACAGCCACTGAGGAACTAGGGAAAAGGTGGAAAGGTTAACCATCTTATTATAAACAAGGCACTGTTAGCTTTTTTTTTTTCCTCCCCTCAAACACCCCTTGATTTCTTCAGAATACACCATAACACATTAACACATTAACACCGGTAAGGCGGGGTAACAATGGGGACATTAACGCCGGTAGGGCAGGGTAACAATGTGAACATGTTAATACACCATAACATATTAACTAGTGTTAATGTTCCAAGTACAATGTACGCCGGTAAAACATATGCTATTAGAAAGATGACTTAGTTCAGGGAAGTATTGTTTGGCTAGTGATCATCAGTATCAAGGATCATAGAAAATTACTCAATTCACTTTTCAAAATTTAGGATTGGATTTATCATATTTATGACAACCAAGGAGCTTTAACTGCTTGTTTTACTTGAGCAAAATTCAAAAAAACAGTAACCAAAGTTGGAGTAACTAGCACTGAACGCCTGAGTTGCATGAAAAATCATGTCAATCAAACTAGAGTATTAGACAAGATCATGTTAGACATCAATGATTTCAAATTGACCTGTAAATAGTAAGTTCATTGGCAAACAACAGAGTCTATGAAAATGAGGAGCAAGTGCTCAACTAACTCATAGAAACAATAAATGACACGCATTTACTAATTCTAAGAATACATAACAATTCGAATTATCAAAATGGAAAAAATAGATAAAAGAAAGAAGTGAAACTTCAAGTGAATGTGTCTTCCCTATTTGCACAACTGCTCAACTGCAGTAACAATCTGAGCAGGTTGAACCACAGTCCATTCTTCTAAAGTCCCAGCGTATGGAGTAGGCACATCTTGCGATGACAAACATACTATTGGGGCATCCAAATAATCATTGAAGTTTTCATTAATAGCCGCTGTCAAACTAGCACCAATACCACCCGTTCTCATACATTCTTCTACAATCAGAACTCTGTGGGTCTTCTTAATTGAGTTCCCAATGGTGTGCAAATCAAATGGTTTCAAAGAGCGGATATCGATCACCTCGGGATCATAGCCCTTGTTTACCAATGTCTTAGCAGCTTGCATCACATGGTATCTCATACGAGAATAGGTCAAGATGGTAATATGTTCACCGGGCCTTACCATCTCTGCTTCTTCAAGTGACAGAACATATTCTTCATCGGGAATCCTCTCCTTGAGGTTGTAAAGCAAAACATGCTCAAAAAGAATAACAGGATTTTCGCTCCTGATTGCAGCTTTCATCAGTCCTTTAGCATTGTAAGGGGTCGAACACGCAACCATTTGGATTCCCGGGATAGATTGGAAGTAAGACTCAAGACGTTGTGAATGCTCAGCTCCAAGTTGACGCCCAACGCCACCAGGCCCACGGATGACCACAGGGATGGTGAATTGGCCACCAGAAGTGTAATGCAGCATACCACAGTTGTTTGAGATTTGGTTAAATGCCAAAAGAAGAAATCCCATGTTCATCCCCTCGATAACGGGCCTTAGACCTGTCATGGCAGCTCCGATGCCCATCCCTGTGAAGGAATTTTCGGCAATTGGTGTGTCCAGGASTCTAAGATCCCCATACTTAGGAGCCAGTCCTTTGGTCACCTTATAAGATCCACCATAGTGACCCACATCTTCCCCCATGACACATACACGGGCATCCCTTTCCATTTCCTCATCAAGACCTTCACGTAGTGCTTCAAAGAGCAAGACCTCATGTCTGACAACAAGGAAATGTTAGCATGTGAAGTTCATTTAAACAAATACAGTAAAAACCGTAAGTGAAAATTTGTAATAGAAAGAAACATATTAGAAGTTGTAATTTTGTAACCATTCACATTTCCAAGTCATAATATGTAGTAACTTTAAGATGAACTATCTTTGACCAAACATTTAATAATCTACAATTTAAGTACTGCCTTCGTCTAAACATGTCTGACTGCCTGTGCTGGACATTTAACATCCCAACATGCATGTTAAAACTATACCCAAAACATTGATTTTCATTGAAGCGCGTCAATATTCACATCATATTTTCCAGTCAGAAAAACATAGAAACAACAAGGACAAAATATGTGGTATGAACTCCTAAAATATGTGGTATGGGCATAGGAGCCTGATTTATGTAGATAAATCTGCAAACAAACAGCAAGAAAATACATGCATAAAGCTTTTATGAATAAATGAAATATGTTGTATGAAGTCAATGTCCAAATCATATGTCAAATGCTCAAATTTCAGGGCAAACTTCCAATTTAACAACATTGAGCCAAGAAGGCCAAGACGTGTTAGTTGAATGTCCTTTTGAAGTTTTAAGTTGCCCATAGAATATAATGAGAAAGACACACTCAAACATTTGACACCTGGATGCTTTTCTCCTCATTTCAACAAGGAAGTTTTTAACGGAGACCCTCTCATATGAATTTAAAAAAAAACAGTCCTTAACCTGTGACAACAATGAAAGGGGAAAGCTTTGAGCCTATAAGAGCCATATTTGAGCAAAAAAGCAACTCAGGGTGCTTATTCTAAAGTAGAAAATACCATAAGCTCAGATAAGACATTTTAGGCTCTTCATTCAAGCCATTTTAGATGACTGCAGATWCAGTCTTCAGCCACCTTGCATACCCAAGTATTTTGCATACATAAAACATAATGTCTCCAAATGTACATGGCCATGCCCAAGACAGATGAGAATGCAAAGTTTTACAATTATCCTAACCTGCCCACAAAGTTCAACAGGCAACTTCAACAACTTCAGACTAGGAGATTGGTGAGGGCATTGAAGGTTGTTTTAAAAAGCCTCATGTTATGTTCGGAGTTATACTAAGCTTAATCTAGAAGATTCTAGTAACAAATTCAGACTCATTATCTGCAAATAAAACCATAATGTCTGTTCTTTCTTAAATTTTGGATGTAAGTAATATATCATCATGAACAAACCAACATTAAGGAACCAAATATAATAGTCTAAAGTATCTCCCCATAGGTCCACTTAAGTGATAAGTAACTCATAAGGTATCAGGCCAAACAAAGCATTCATTTAAATCATCTCTTGAATTACAAGAATAACTAAAAGGTTGAAACAAAACTCTCAGATATGTGCTTCCTTCCAAACAGAAAAGAAGAAAGGGCATCCTTAAGTTTGCTATACATAATCTTGCAAACCTAGGGTAATTGAAGCACCAAAAAAGCCAAGTAAACCAACTTAGATCTCCTAAATGGGACAAAAATAATAATCATAATGGCAGCCTTCTTATTTGCAAACACATGAAATCTAAGCCTTGAAGGCGTAACAAAAATATGCAGCACTAATGCTCTGGCTACAAACTAAGCTACTATGTCAAATTGCCTGACAAAAATACCCAAAGTGTCGAAAGCCTACTGCAGTGTAATCTAATTGATAATTTGCTGACTTTACCATAATAAATTGTCTAAATACATATATTTAACTCAAAACCTTTGGAAATAGTACTCCGTAAATACTTTGGTAAATCTTTGGAAATAGAAATGGTTAAGTAGATCAGCATTTATCATATCATACATAGTACATTCCTTTTAATGAGCATTTTGTTTGCATATTTTTTAAGTACCTTTTTTTTAATGTTTCGTTCTTTTTAACATGTTTGCTTAGATTCTTATCGCCCCTTATTTTGAAGGTAGTCCTGGAATGACTTTAGTTGTAAAGTACTAAAGTAAGTCTCCAAGAGCTCATTATTCAATTCCTTTGGCCGACTTCAATCCTGCAATTATGTTTTCTATGCATTCTAATTAAGCTGCTGTGTCACATTTAAATTGATGAGAAGCATTAGAGAATGTGTGTTAGGTTTCCTAATTTAACGTTTCTATATATTTTATGGAAGACAATGTCTAAATAATTCTCATATTTATGTTACATTCAAATATGTGAATATCTATTACTCTAGGAATTTCCCTATATTAATCTGTTTGTGATGAGCAAAAATGATGACCCTGGGTTAAACCATCAATAGAAGTTTTAAATTGAGATGATCTTTTGACGTAGTATAGTATTAGAGTGATAAGTTAGAAGATTGTGGGTTTGAATCACATTTACATTTTAAACACAATGGGCTCACATAGATTATAAATATTGGTGTTGGTCTAATATATGTTTAATTATCTTAATTAATAGTATATTTGTATGATCTTCCTTTTAGTCAAACATCTATACCTTATTATTGAATAATTCATCTTAGAATAGTCAGCTACATCAAACCTTCAACTTCAGAGGATATCAAAATTAAGTTAGTCTTTTACGTATTTTACTTAGATGCTAAATGAGTAAATGTTCTTTTATGCAATTTGTTTTATTATAATTTGGGTGACAATTGATAATGGACTAACAAACCAAACTATTGTGTCTCTGTCCGGGCTATGAGACGTACCAAATGAAGATGCAATGAGCACGAAACAAAGTGGTRCAAGCACCGAAAACTCTGAGATGACCATTAGGAGTAGCAACTATGACAAGTAGAGTGGAAGCTACATGCTCTAGACTTCCAAGGAGTCATGCTTTGATGGTGATTATTGCAAAAAGGAAAATTGGGTATAGCCTGAATACAAGGCTAGCTTTACTGTGCGGGTTGGTGACAAAGGGGSCCAGAGTGGCAATAAGGGCTACAACAACAAATCGGGTATGGTGGTGGCAAGAAGTATTTTTACTAGAGACCTTGTGGTCTTACCTTGGTATGAAGTTTGATGATGGTGTACTACATACTTTAGTTTGATTTATTTCTTGTAATTATGGCTGGTTTTAAACACTTAATTAGTCATTGTTGACTTAAACTTTGAATAGTAGAATGTGTTGTATGATCTTGTGTCTTTGTTATGAAGCTATGTATAATTAGAGAAATGTATAGAATCATTGAGATTGTTATCAATGCGATAGGAGTTTCATGATATTGGTTTGTTACTCCTATTCTACAACATGTTGCAAGTAAATTGTTATTGTTGTAATGCTGTATATTATTTGGTATTTTTAAAGATATGTTTTTAAATAGAAAAAAGGAGGGTCACACATAATATGTGGATTAATTCATGTCAAATGAATAGTTTTAACTCATTTGGTAAGGAACCACATGGGCAATATAGTGGAATTAAAACCCATCAAATAGAAAGATTTGAGCATGTTGAATTAAGATAATATCAAGTTTTATCATAAAAAAAAACCACTTGCAATGCATTGTATACATGACAATTAAGCAAATATAACACCACGCGAGCAATGCCGGGCAAAAAACTAGTTTCAATTCAATCAGAAAAGCAAATCAATGAAAAGGGCCTCATCTAGAAATTCTTAGCTCTGAGACAGAGAAAAACTAGCATACCCTGTTTTAGAAGATGCAGTAGGAGCTGCTGGACTCTGCAAGACAAGATAGCAATAAAATCAAATTAACTTATTCAATTAAAATAATAAAACCTATAATAAGTTTTAATTAACCCAATTTTGAATTACACAATAACTTTTATATTACAATACATGAGAGAAAAATTAGGAGAAAATATACTCACAGCAATAGCATGTGAAACCACATTTCCAGTCTTGCAACGAACAGGTATTGAACCACACTTTGCACGATTCTGAGATCTTACCATAAAAAAGCCTACTTTCTTTCCTAAAATCCAAAAATCAATTCAAATCATAAGACATTTTTTAGAAACAATATCACATGAGTAAAACAAACAGTACCCAAATCAAATTACAAGAAAAGGACCAAAGATCTGTTTTTGAGTTTGAAATGAATTGGGATATGGGAATTGATCGACATACACAGCTGAGCCAACACAATTTCAAAAAGCCCAAACAGCCATTGGGGATGGACTTAAGCCTCACACACGTCCCTCAACCTGTACCCAGAAAGTCCCCAWGCCGTCCCGGTACCCTTACTGTTCCGGGGACGGGGGACGCCGGCCACTAGGCGTTTTCAACATCGAAACCCCAGGAAAAAAAATAGATCTTTGAAAATCCAACCAATAAATAAATAAATACAGAAAAGGGAAGAAAACCCACCATAAAATTTCTTTGAATCAAGTGAATTGGCAGCAGAGAAAGATGATAATGGAATAGTAGCAGCCATTGAAACAATTGAAGTTGTATTAGATGAATGAGAAGCGAAAGCGATCAAAACGAAGTTGTTTGTTTTTGTTTTTTGAGGGAAGGCAGGTGTTAAATATTGTGATTTGTGAGTAACTTCGTATTTAACGAAGTTGTTAGTTTTTTGAGTGAAGGTAGGTGTTAAATAGAGGAAGTGTATATATCACGTTGATTGGCAAAATGTAGTCAATCACCCATTAAAGTGTGGACCCCCTCTTTAAGAAAAAGCAAAAATTGTCATTAACTACCAAATTTTTGCCCAAGTTTAAAAACAAATACTCGGATTTCACTAAAATAAAAATAACTARRCACTTTTGCAAAAAATCGTTTGATTTCACTACCCATTTCGGTTTTCTAATGGAAGGAATACTATCTCAGGCATGTGGGGCTCACCACTCATTCATTTCACATATCCTAACTCGGCTAGTGGGCACCTCCAGTCTTTCATTTCCCTCCAAAAAGCCTTCTACCCTATCCAATTACCCATTTAACCCTCTTATAATTTTCTACACCTATTCATGTCACATCATCTTCTCCTCTCCCTTTAAACTCATTCACTCTTCTGATCATACTCACTCCATCACACACTTTCCCTCTCTCTCCTCAAACTTGCTCTCTCACTCTCTCTCTCTCTTTCTCTCTCTTCTGTTCACTGTAAATTCGTTCTTCTTCTCTTCTTTTTACTGCAAWTGGAGGTCACGCGTTGGAGATGTCGAAGATTGGAGCGAAGGAGAATGTCGTCGCTTCAAATTCAGAGCTTTCCCTTATTGGTAACTTGTAAGTACACCATTTTATGCGTTTTTTTCTTAATCTATGCATTCTTTTCGTTTTTTAACTTTTTAATTTTGGTATTTTTGTTCGCATTATTTGTCAAACCCTAATTTTAGGGCATTAATTTTGATTCTAAGTTGTTACTACTTGTTTTGTGTTAAAGTTTAAATCTTTGTTAGTGTTGATGTTAATGGTGTTTTACAACTTGTGTTTTTGGTTGCCTTTTTTGTTGTTTAGTTTTAAACTTCGGATATGCTATTATGAGTTCATGTTTCATTGTTGCCCTTGGATTGATATCAACTTCTGGGTTGGGGGAAAATTTGAACTGGTTGAGGGTAATGTTGTGTATGTTGGTGGTAAAGTAGATTTGAAGCTAGGTTTGAAGGTTAGTTCATTGACTGTTGAGACTTTAAGTAATGAGGTTGTTAACTCATGCTAGAGGAAGTTAGGATCAAACCCAACTGAATTTAGTATGTGGTTTGCTGCTTTGGGAAAGAATCTAGGTAATGGTAGAATTCTGCTGGAAAAAGATGATGATATCAACAAACTGATAGAATTGAAGGGAGGAATGAAAAAAACAAGGTGAATCTGTATGTTGTGTTTGAGAAGAGGACACCACTTGTTTCTACTTGGATGAGGTCAAAGGGTAAGAAAGAGTCTTTTGTTGACTTAAGTGGAAGTACTTCTAAGTCTAAGCCCAAAGTGAAGTTGGAACCTTCCAGCCCAATTAGAAAAGGCCCAAGAATTAACCTAACCAACGACAACTTCCCGGCCTCCACTAGATATTATCATTGATGTGGATGACTCTGTATTGTTTTCAACTTCCCGGCCTCCCCAGTGAAGTCACCAAAAGTTGTACGGGCGTGGGGCGTCATCGGGCCGGACTGGGTCCGGTCCCTCTGCCCCGCGAGGTACAGCCTCGGTTGAGACACCGTATTGCGAATAATTGAATTCTTGCTATTTTGCATAGTGTGAGTATGCTTGGCATTGAGGGTCATAGAAACTCAAAATCGAATAGAGGAAGTCGCCACCGCACTTCTTTCGGGAAGCTGCGGAACCGTTTTAAGCCTTGCCTATAATTGCATTAATCAAGGCGAAAGACTCCATGTCTGGTAGTGCACCAAAGGTCTGGATTAGGGGACGAGGGTAAGGGCAAAGTAGTGCACAACACCCTTCCCACATCTAGCGGCCTCTACTAGGTCTCATTGCAAATTCACCAATTGTAATATCGAACAACATATATGTCCGTATTGATCCTTAGTCGTTACTAGGCGAGTGGATTAATGCATGCATGTAAGACTATTAATTGTTGTCACTTAGAATTAGGTCAAGATTCAAGGATCCTAAACCATTTGTCCATAATTATCTTATTAGGCGTGACAATCAATTAATAGGTCTTTAATTAGCAAGAATAATGGTGATGGAGAAAGTATGTATAAGAATAAGATTAAGAATATACATGAAGGAAGGAGAAAATGACTTACCTCGAATCGCTATCTTAGATAGGACAAAAGGCAAAAACAATTGTTAGATTTGAAATCGAAATCGCCTCGCAAAGTGCTATTTACATGAGAAAATCAAAGAAAAAAGTTAGTATTGACAATAATATTGAAATCGAATTGAGAACAAAGAAAATAAGAGGTTTAATTACATGTTAATTAATGTCTAATAGTTTATTAATCAATATTACATGATTCAAAGTGATGAAAACAAGCAAAATCAAAGAATAATTAAAGAGAAAAGAAGGAGGAGAGAGTTTCTATAAGTTTTGTGGCCTCATAGGTTATACCAACAATGCGTGGTCGAACAATCCTCGAACGATTGCTTTGAATGCCTTGATCTCTTGATTTGAATGTGTATTGAATGTGTTTTTGAGTGTGTATTGAATTTGAAAGAGTTTCTTTGAGAATTTTTGGAAGAGAGGGAGAGAGTATGGACGAGAGATAGAGAGAATAGCCGAGCTTTTGTCGTCCCCAATTGCAAATGAGAGGGGGGWCGGCCTATATTTATAGGCCAAAGACAAAAAAGGCAAGAATTTAGGCGCAATTATGCCCAAAACTGGGCGCAATTGCTCCCAGTGTCTTGCCAGTTTTTGGTTGATTTCCCTTGCCTTTTTTGAAAATTGCGTATAATATAAAATCGAAATAAAATATCATTTGATTTTATTTGATCGCAAAATTTTGACACAAAATCACTGATTAATTTGGGGAGACATTCATGTGGGCCCCACGCTCGGTTGCAGCCCCAAAGCTCCCGAAATGAACCGTTTCGCTAGGGTGCACGTTTTTGCTTCGAAAATCCATAACTAATTTTCCACAACTCCAAAAATTATGGAAAAATATTCATAAAATTCCTTGTAAAAAAAATAGTGTGTTGTGTTAAAATTTGATAAATTTTGGAATTGTTTTCCTAATTTAATTAATCATCGCAAAATTAATTAAATTGATGAAAATTCCAAAAATTGTTAAAAATTCTTAGAAAAATTCCGAAAAATTCTAGAAAAATGTCTAAAAATAAGTTAAAATCATTTTAAAATTAAAAATTATTTTTAAGGGTGCTTTGGGCACGAAAAGGTGCTTCGGCTTTGCAAATCGAGATTCTAGAGCATTGTTTAAGGCAATTATTCTTCAGAATTGGACCAATTGCATTGTGGTATAGTTTTATCATTGTCCTTTATGAAGGGACAAATGTAGGTATCTAAAGAAGCCCCCCACTTTGGATGTGTCTGTAGAGATGTAAATCTCMTAAGACAGCAGTCAAAGTGCTCGGTACCTGCAAAACAAAGGTTAGTTTTACCTGCACATGTGGGTGTAATAGCTTTCAGAAGCTCCTCGTTCCTCCAGCTTGATCTTGAAATTGAAATGCCTCCAAAAGTACATTAGGTTCGACAATTGGACAAGCATGCAAGTATAGTGTGACAATCGAGAGGACACATATTTATGTGCATATGCAATCCCATAAAGGTCAATTTATGTGAGTTTGAGATTTGAATATTATTGATTTGAGATAGAAGTGGAATAGAATCTTGCAAGAATCGCAATCTTACAAGATGGAACGCAGAAGTAGTGATGGAACGTAGAAGGGGATCTTGCAATGATCGCAAGTTCGCAACATTACAAGATGGAACGCAAACCTACAACAATCGCAATGTTGTAGATAGAAGTGGAATTAGAAATGGAAAGTCTTGCAAAAATCGCAACTTGCAAGACAGGGCGCAGTCCTACAACAATCGCAATGTTGTAAGTAGAATTGAAATTGAATAGAAAAGTCTTACAAGGATTGCGACTTGCAAGATAGAACGCAGACCTAAAACAATCGCAATGCTATAAGTAGAATTGAATTAGAAATAGAATGTCTTACAAGAATCGCAACTTGCAAGATAGAACACAGGCCTACAACAATCACAATGTTGTAAGTAGAATTGAAGTTGAAAATAGAAATCTTACAAGAATCGCAACTTGAAAGATGGAACGCAAACCTACAACAATCACAATGCTGTAGGTAGAAGTGGAATTAGAAATGGAAAGTCCTGCTAAAATTCGCAACTTGCAAGACAGGGRGCAGTCCTACAACTATCGRAATATTGTAAGTAGAATTGAAAAGTCTTACAAGGATCGCGACTTGCAAGATAGAACGCAGACCTACAACAATTGCAATGTTGTAAGTAGAATTGAATTGGAAATTGAAAGTCWTACAAGAATCGCAACTTGCAAGATAGAACGCAGACCTACAACAATCGTAATGTTGTAAGTAGAATTGATGTTGAAAATAGAAATCTTACAAGAATCGCAACTTGCAAGATGGAACGCAAACCTACAACAATCGCAATGTTGTAAGTAGAATTGAAGTTGAAAAATAGAAATCTTACAAGAATCACAACTTGCAAGATGGAATGCAGACCTAGAAAAATCGCAATGTTGTAGGTAGAGTTGAAGTTGAATCGAAGAGAGATGACTCAATGCTTTGTCATGGAGGTAGCTTGACTTTGAACTTTGAGTTTGACATTGACCTTGAATTTGGACTTTCAACGACCCTAGACGTTCTTTGACTACATATCAACCAGGGCTTAGTGCCGCATATTATTCCATCATGTCAACTCCTCAGTTGGGTGGTCCTTTCATTATCACAGTGGTGTCAAACCCATGGTCTCATCAAATCGAAGTCCAGTTAAGCCCC
Organism: Bassia scoparia; assembly: GCA_008642245.1. Lineage (NCBI taxonomy): Eukaryota > Viridiplantae > Streptophyta > Magnoliopsida > Caryophyllales > Amaranthaceae > Bassia > Bassia scoparia. Next base: position 70,949 of record SNQN01001395.1, read on the forward strand.
TCTTGGGCTAGCTCGTATCCAGTTCCAACCCTCAAGGTCAACATCAATTTCAAGTCACACTCTTGTCAGAGCATAGGAAGCTCCACTCACAAGCCTCGGTCTTGGTCCTCCCTCGAGTCAACCTAAGTCAAAATCAAAAATCCAGGTC
>SNQN01001395.1:73207-96945 GCA_008642245.1 Bassia scoparia
TTTTTTTTGCATCTAAGTCAGGTTAAAAGCTGCGGTTTTTGTAAAAACCGCAGCTTTTGACTCTCAAAAGCTGCGGTTTTGACATAACCGCAGCTTTTGAGGCGCAGCTTTTGAGGTTTTTTCTACTAGTGAATGTAGTCTTAGGTTTGAGGGCGTGAGGCTTGAATTGTACTTGATTTTTGTTTTTGCACAGGACTTTGACAAGCTTTTGATTTGAAAAACTTGGCAATTAAACTTGAGGTTTTGATTTGACTTTGCACTTGATTTTGATGTTGACTTTAGCTTTTGAGTCTTTGAGTTGAGCTTTGAAATTTGGTTTAAACTTTGCTTATCATTGTTTGGTACTTGAATGGTATCTTAATGTGTGTATGAAAGAAAATGGCTAGTAAGCTCAAAGAGGTTGTAATGGATGTTTGTTTGTTTGTAGAAGGTGAATGGAGGGGAAAGGATTATTTTATGGAGCTATGAAAGAGGGCCTCTCGAGCATGTCCATTTTGATTTTGAATTTTGTTTTTTTGCTTTTACTTTTTTTTTTGAGGTCATTGAGTGGTAAGAGTCCCATCATCGAATTGAAAATACTAGAACTTGGACTTGAGAAGAGAGGAGTCCATTTTATCGTAATGTTTAATTTGAAGAGTGTGGAGGCTTATTGAGATGGAGACTATCCTAATTGATATAAACTCAACAATAGAAGAAAAGAAAGGGACATTGTGGCTAGGACTGGGACTCTTGTTGACTCATTCTAAGGGGACTTTGTCTTGAACTTGTAACTTGTCATGGTCAATGGTCTCAACTCCCTTGGAACGAGCTCACCTTGATGGTATGCATCTTGTTTGCCTAAGACATAGAAGCTCCACTTGACTCTTGGGAAGGCTATTTGACTTGTGGGTTGACTTTGGGTTGGACTTGGGCTTGAACCTCCATCTGGTTAGAGGTATCAAAACCTATTGGACTTGAATTTGACATTGATTTGAGATTGGGCAAAACTTGAACCCCTATCTGGGTTAAGGTGCTTAGACCTAGACTCAATTTGGAGAGTGTTGGGCTTGACTCGACTAGTACCTCGATCTGGTTTGAAGTACCATGAGGTTTTTGGACTTTGAATTGGGTTTGACATTTGGGCTAGACTTGACATGGACTGGTACCTTGGTATGGATTAAGGTACATAGACTCACTAGACTTGCATTTGGACTCGAGATTGTGTTTGGACTGGACTGGACAAAGACCTTGGTCTGTTTTGAGGTGTTTGGGCTGGACTTGAACTAGACTTGAGTTGGACTGGACTCCAGACTAGACAAACTTAACATTGACTTCGATGTGGACTTGGATGTGGAAATGGAGAAGATTTTGAAATGTGGGGTGAGACTATGGATGTGGCCCATGAATGTAGAGAAGGTTTATTTACATGTTAATTGATGTCTAATAGTTTATTAATCAATATTACATGATTCAAAGTGATGAAAACAAACAAAATCAAAGAATAATTAAAGAGAAGAGAAGAAGGAGAGAGTTCTATGAGTTTTGTGGCCTCATAGGTTATACAAACAATGCATGGTCGAAAATCCTCGAACAATTTCTTTGAATGCCTTGATCTCTTGATTTGAATGTATATTGAATGTGTTTTAGAGTGTGTATTGAATTTGAAAGAGTTTCTTTGAGAATTTTTGGAAGAGAGGGAGAGAGTATGGACGAGAGGTAGAGAGAATAGCCGAGCTTTTGTCGTCCCCAGTTGCAAATGAGAGGGGGGTCGGCCTATATTTATAAGCCAAAGCCAAAAAAGGCAAGAATTTGGGCGCAATTACGCCCAAAACTGGGCGCAATTGCGCCAAGTGTCTTGCCATTTTTTGGCTGATTTCCCTTGCCTTTTTTGAAGATTGCGTATAATATAAAATCYAAATAAAATATCATTTYATTTTATTTGATCGCGAAATTTTGACACAAAATCACTGATTGATTTGGGGAGGTATACYWGTAGGCCCCAAGCTCAGGTGTGGCTCCGAAGCTCCTCAAATGAGCCGTTTTGCTCGGGTGCGCGTTTTTGCTTTGGAAATTCATAACTAATTTTCCACAACTCCAAAAATTATCGAAAAATATTCATAAAATTCCTTGTAAAAAAATAGTGTGTTGTGTTCAAATTTAATGAATTTTGGAATTGTTTTCCTAATTTAATTAATTATCGCCAAATTAATTAAATTTGCTGAAATTCTTAAAATTGTCAAAAATGCTTAGAAAAATTTAGAAAAATTCCGAAAAATTCTAGAAAAATGTCTAAAAATAAGTTAAAATCATTTTGAAATTAAAACTTATTTTTAAGGGTGCTTTGGGCAAGAAAAGGGTCTTCGGCTTTGCAAATCGAGATTTTAGAGCATTGTTTAAGGCAGTTGTTCTTGAGAATTGGTTCAATTGCATTTTGGTATAGTTTTATCATTGGCCTTTATGGAGGGACAAATGTAGGTATCTATAGTGATAGACCGAAAGTAAGGCTAAGTCACCTTTGTCCATATTCTTTCAATGTTCACATGTAGTTCATTGCCATACTAATGTTAGTATTCTCTTTTGGTTACATGCAGGGTGTGCTAGATGCAATTAAAACATGTACTCCAAAGCTGAAGTCAGGTACTGTGTCAGGCACATTTTGGAAAATTTCAAGCTACAGTTTAGTGGGAACACTTTCAAGGATAAATTTTGGCATGCTACAAGATCTTGTTCAAGGGTAAGTTCTCTTAAAACCTAAACTGAAGGCATTTATGTTCAAACAATTAGCTAATTTAGGTTGTCATGTATTTTTCAGAACACTTTTGTTGGTTGTCTGGAGGCTATCAAACTGATTTTAGAGGATGCATTTAACTACTTAGATGCAATTCTACCTAAACATTAGGCTATGCATGCCTTCCAAACACATTTTAAATCAAACATGTTACTTAACAACATKTGTGAGACTTTTAATGGTGTCATGAAAGAAGCTAGGGATAAGCCTATCATCACTTGTATGGAATGGATTAGGAAGTATGTTATGAGAAGAACCTTTGAAAAATACACAGCTGTTGATAAATTGGACAGTAGGTTGATGCCTTATGTTGGTGAAATATTCAAATGGGTTGCCAAGGAGTCCCAAGACTGTTATCTGACTTAATGCAGCCAATATGACTAGGAAGTTGCTCACAAAGATGACACTCTTGTTGTAAACTCGAGAGACTGCACCTGCACCTGTGGAAAATGGGTTCTGAATGGAATCCCTTGTCCACATGCCTTTGCTTGTATCATTAAGAGGAGAGAAAGCCCTAATGATTATGTGCACCATTTCTACACAAAGCACACATTCTTAGAAGTGTACAAGCATTCAGTCAAGCCCATGCCTGGGATGTTACATTGGGAAGACTCTGGGGTGCCTCACCCATTACCTCCTGCAATTAGAAAGATGCCTGGAAGGCCATCAAAGAAGAAGAGAAAAAGAGAAGCAGATGAACGTGACTAGGGAGGTGATGCTAGAGCTGCAGATAAAAGGAACYGGTGTTATAAATGTAGGAAACCAGGCCACAACAAGTGTAAATGCAAGAATGAACAAATGCAAGAACCAAAAAACAAAGGTGGAAGGCCATTTGCTGAGACTACTTGGACTAAGCATCAACAGATTTGGAATGTTGCTGCACAAGTAATTTACTTTGATGAATTCAATGTTTTGATGAACATGAGCCCTGTTTAATGTAACTGACATGTGATTAAGTAGACTTGCAATGTAAGTCCACATCCATCAGAGCTGCAAATGAGTCGAGCCGAGGCGAGTATTTACCTATTCGAGCTGAGCTTGATAAAATTAGAAGTTGTTCGAGCATGGTCAAACTCGAATAAGCCTTTTCATTTACTTGTTCATTCGAGCTTGGCTTGTTTTAGCTTTAGGCTTGCTCGAGCTCGGCTTGAGCTTGCTTATTTAGATTTTGAGCTCGAGCTCAATGTAAATGAACTATAAACGAACGAGCTTTACTAATTTTCCAACATTTATTCATAAAAATAATAAATTTGCAAATATTATTAACTTATCTTTAAAAATAAAGTCAACTTATAATTGTAATAGTTGAATATGAAAATCTAATTATTACAATAATTCCTTCATGCTAGTAATGAAAAGTTGTTTAAAAATGGAAAGAAAAAGAAAATCTTTTGGAAAAGAATATTGCAATTTTCAAATATGAATTATGATACATTGATAGAATATATCTTTAAGATGAAAATATCCTAATTTTAACTTATAATTTTAACTATGATTTTTGGGTTTACTACAAACGAGCTTTCTCAAGTATCAAACGAGTCGAGCCAAGTACTGAACGAGCTTTTAATGAGCATAAACAAGCTATTAATGAGCCTTAATGAGTCGAACACATAGGTGTTTAAGGTGGCTCATTTAGTAATCGAGCTTTGGATTTTTGCTCGAGCTTGTTATCTTTCCCACGAACGAGCTTTGACCGAGTATGTTCACGAGTAGTTCGCGAACAAAGTAGCTCATTTGCATCTTTAACACCATTTTATGCAAGTTTAATGTAAGTAATTACAATGTATGTCTAGTAAACTTGTTAGTAGGTCGTCAGTTAATAGCAATAACTATTGTGAGAAATATAAAACAGAGAAAGATTACATTGAATATGTATCAATTGTATTCAGTGTATTGCAATGTAGTGCAATACATTTACAACTGAGGGGTATATATAAAAGCTGTGAAACTCGTAGGTGAAACCTACGGCCATATATTACAGCTTGTAGAGTAGAAATATGACATTTGCATTTAATGCATGTCACGCTCTAATAGTGTAGGGCAGTTGTAGGGCTTCGCCCCGCCTTAGGGGGGCGTGACCTCAGCTTCAGTGTCATGGAGTTGAGCATGGAATCCGCATGTGAATGCGTTGGGTGTGTTGTCGAATTGACGGATCGCCACCGTGCCTATATAGGTTATTCACGGACGCCCGAACGTTGGTCCAAACTAGTGGCCCACAAGTAGGTCTAGTACCAAAGTGTGGGTTCGGGACATGTACGAATCAGATCTGCAACCCAATTCGCCCGCATGTAGCGGCCTCTACTCGGTCTCATTGTAGTTCCATAAATCATAACAATTGAATTCAAGAAAACTTATTGATTTGACTTCGAAAGCGCACTAATTACAGGTGGTTGCTATTATGTACAAACAAAGATTCTATAATGGACAAGGCGATCACTTGATTGTTAGTCAATGTTAATAAGGTGCCTAGAAAATCGGTCGTCCATGATTATTGACTTTAATGTGACAAGCGATTAAATTCCGGTCTTGTTATAACAATATATACAAGTGTGATAAAGAATATATATACAAGACATGAAACAAAGGTTAGTAAGCATGATAATATATAGTGCGCCTTCTCACCTTGTCACTGCAAACAATCAAATTGTTAGAATAAAACTCAAAGGAATCGTCCTTCGATTGAATTGCTAATTGAGACAAAACAACGCGTTAGTATTGACAATAACAATATGTATAATAATGAATTGTGACAAGATGATGACAATAATAATAGGTGTTAATTCAAAGAATGAAAACCAAAAACCATGGAAACATTGAAAACATTAAGAAAATCCTACATATTTACATGAAAACGAAAAAGTGAGTTTCTACATTGTTTTAATTGAATTAAAACTCATAACAATGGTTAATCAAATTAAAAGTGAAAAAAGGAAAAAAAAGAGTGAAAAAGAGGTTTTTGGTGAGTAATCTCAGATTATACCCTTATTTCGCTTGTTGATTCGAAAAGAATCGATGCTTTGAATCAAAAACGAATGTATTTTGAGTTTTTTGAGAGAGAGAGAGAGTAGACGTGTCTCGGGAATTGTGCGTGTGAAGTGTATTGAAAGTCGTGTGTTGAAAGTCGTGTCTCGGAGGTGTCTGAAAAATCGTGTCAAATTCCCCTCGGACTGAGCAAAGCAAGCAAGTATTTATAGGCACGAGGCAAAACGAGGAAGGAAACCTGCGTATATACGCTACAGAGGAGCGTATATACGCTGCCTTCCTGCTATATACGCTCCTAAGTAGCGTATATACGCTACAAAGTTGCATAAAATTTTGGAAAGCCAAGCTGCGTATATACGCTGCTATGGAGCGTATATACGCTCCTGGCCAGCGTATATACGCTCCATATCTGCGTATATACGCTCAACTTTGCGTATATATTTTCCAAAAACCTCGAATATTTTGATTTCCTCCGATTTATTCGTGATTTTCCTTTGATTCGACGCACCTAGACACCCTGCTTTCCAAGCAAGGAGTTCTAGAATGTTCTAGAAGTTCCACGTATTCCGGAGTATTTTCTAATTATCCACGTATTTTCTGCGTATCTGCGTATTTAAAATTGCAAATTCATAGAAATCATAGAAAAATCAGAAAAATAATTTAAAAAATACTGGCGGATTCAGAAAAATGTGAGGAACACGATGAAAAACAAAAAGCACGAGAATCGCCAGCGTAACTTGTTTGAAAACCTTTGAGTTTTCGAGAAAACCGAAAGAAAATATTTTTGCCTTGTCTTTGACCTTTGCTCAATWGTTCCGAGTACGACCTCAAGTATTTCCAACTTTTGTGAGTTCAAAGCATCTTTTCTGAGTCGAAACAATCGCGAGACGCGGTATGTTTCATCACGGATTACTCATTTGGGGAGACATTTTTAGGTGTCTACAGCAGTGGATATTCACCCTTACACTATTATCTTAACACTCCCCCTTGAATATCCATCAAAAATAAAATTCATAACTAAAGAAAAATGCAAATTGATAATCATATGTTTTGGTACATTGCCTCATTAAAAACCTTGTCAGGAAAACCCAGTGGGATAAAAACTTGATCGAAGGGAAAAAGAGTGCAGTGCATATATTCTCCCCCTAACTTCAACATATGTCTCGGAGGCGTCGCATTCCAATCTTGTGCACTAGATCTTCAAATTTCTTTGGTGGTAGTGAATTGGTGAATAGGTTTGCGAGATTGTCACATGATCTAACTTGTTACATTGATTTTTCCTTCCTTTTGGAGATCATGTGTGAAGAAAAGTTTTGGTGATAAATGTTTGCTTCTATCAACCTTGATGAAGCCTTCTCTGACTTGAGTGATGCAAGCTGTATTGTCTTCGTAAATCAAAGTTGGATTCTCTGATACTGTCTTTAATCTACACATTCCTTGAATATGACTAATCATAGATCTGAGCCAAACGTACTCGCGTCCTACTTCGTACAAAGCAATTAGTTCTGCATGGTTCGATGATGTAGCTGTCAAAGTTTGTTTTGTTGATCTCCATGAAACATTTGTCTCCCCATATGTGAACACATATCCATTTTGTGATTTAGCCTTTTGAGGGTCTGATAGGTAGCCAGTATCTACATATCTAATAAGAGTAGCATCTACCTTTGATTGGTAGAACAATCCCAAGTCATGTGTACCTCGAAGGTAGTGAAACAAGTGTTTGATACCACTCCAATGTCTCTTGGTTGGTGCACTACTATATCTAGCAAGTAAGTTTACAACAAAAGCTATGCCTGGTCTTGTATTGTTTGCTAGATACATTAGGGCGCCAAAAGCACTTAAATATGGTAGCTCTAGGCCAAGGACTTCTTCATCTTCTTCTCGATGTCGGAATAGATCGTCTTTTACATTTAATGACCGAACAACCATTGGAGAACCGATAGGATGTGCTTTGTCCATGTAAAAGCTTTTTAAGACCTTTTTTGTGTATGATTGATGGAAAAAAATTCCTTCCTTCAGGTGCTCAATATATAATCCTAGATAGAATTTTGTTCTTCCAAGATCTTTCATCTCAAATTCATTCATCAAGTATTTGGCAGTTACTTCAAGCTTTGTGGGAGTTCTAATGATGTTTAGATCATCAACATAAACTGCAATGATAACGAAACTTGCTTGTGATCGTTTGATATATACAAGGGCTAATTTGATCATTTTTAAACCCATGCTTTATGTTGTATTCACTGAGATGATTATACCACATTCTCCCAGATYGCTTWAACCCGTAAAGTGATCGTTTCAACTTTATAGAAAACATTTCCTTAGGTTTTTCATTTTCTGGTAGCTTTAGTCCTTCAGGGACTTTCATATAAATGTCTATATCAAGTGACCCATAAAGATATGCGGTCACAACATTCATTAAGCGCATTTGCAATCCTTTTTTAATAGTCAAGCTTACCAAAAACCTCAATGTAGTTGCATCAACTACTGGAGAATATGTTTCATCATAATCAATTCCTGGCATGCATTTGGGAAAAACCTTGTGCTACAAGTCTCGCCTTGTATCTAACAATTTCATCTTTCTCGTTTCGCTTTCTAACAAAAACCCATTTGTACCCAACAGGTTTTACACCTTTTGGTGTTTGACCTATTTTCCCAAAAATTTCTCGYTTTTTAAGCRATTTCAATTCTACTTGGATGGCGTCTTTCCATTTTGGCCAATCCTATGCAACATTCATCCACTGTTATTGGCTCGACATCATTTTCATCATGTGTCACATCAATTGTTACTGAATAAGCAAATATTTCATTTATGAAAACATCTTTTCTTTTCCAATGAATTCTAGTTGAAACATAGTTCAACGACGTTTCGTTGTTACCAATGCTCTCATTTTCCTCTTCATTTTGGACACTATTATTTCCATTTCCACTTTCATCAGGTTTCTCTGGTTGGAGAATAGTGTCATTTGCATTTTTAACCTTCTTGGTTTGGAATCTTTTGTGCCAGGTGTTCTTCCATGCTTTCTTCGTGCCATAGACTCATTCTCATTTGTCTTATTATCGACGGGCACTTCAATGCGCGCTAGTGCATTTTCTGCTGGTATGTGAGATTTTGTCACTTTCTTTGCATCAGGGAATTGGTTTGCAACACTTTGTAAATAGGCAAGTTTCTTAACTTCTTGTTCACAAGAATTTGTTTGTGGGTCTCAAAATTGGAATTGTGTTGCATTCCATGTGATTTCAATCTCTCTCCTATTTGGATCCACCTTATCTCCCCCTAAGGCTGGGAATATTGCCTCATCAAAGTGGCAATTGGCAAATCTTGCYTTAAACATATCACTAGTTATTGGTTCAAGATATTTAATTATAGAAGGGGAGTCATAACCCACATAAATTCCCAACCTTCTTTGTGGACCCATTTTTGTCCGTTGGGGTTGAACAATAGGAACATACACAGTGYACCCGAATACTTTTAAGTGCTTGATATTTGGTCCTCTTTCGGAGACCAGTTGCACTGGAGAATATTTATGATAAGCAGTGGGCCTTAATCTTATCAATGCTGTTGCATGAAGTGTAGCATGACCCGAACATGAGGAAGACAATTTTGACCTCATTAATATGGTCTAGCAATCAACTGAGTCTCTTGGTTAGAGATTYTGTAAGACCATTTTGTGTGTGAACATGAGCAACTAGATGTTCATCTTCAATCTCGATTGAAATGCAATAGTCATTAAATGTTTGGGATGTAAATTCTCCAGCGTTATCAAGTCTTATTTTCTTGATCGAGAAATCTGGGAAATGAGTTCTCAATCGGATTATTTGAGCTAGTAACACAAATGTAATATTTCTACTAGAGTAGAGGCTACCATCATGTTGATGCGTCAATAAACACCATAAAGTATCGAAATGGTCCACTTGGAGGATATATTAATCCACATATGTCCCCTTGAATCCTCTTAAAAAATGAAGGAGACTCGATGGCAATTTTATTCAAAGATGGCCTTATTATTAATTTGCCAAGTGAGCATGCTGTGCATGCTAATTTATCTGAGTTAAGGACTCTGATATCTTTGATTGAATGCCCAATTGAACTTTCGATAATTTTATTCATCATTCCCGTGCCCGGGTGACCCAATCAGTCATGCTAATATGAACAATTTTTCATTATCTAACTTCTGGTTAGATATCATGTTTATATCAATTGGACGTATATCAATGATATATACCCCCGATGAATATGCTGGCAATTTTTCATAAATACATCTTTTTCCACCTTTTTCTGTTATTAGGCATAAGTACTCCTTTTGATCTTCAATCATTGTTTCTAAATGATAGCCATTTTGGTGCACATCTTTAAAACTAATAAGGTTTCTTTGAAACTTGCTGAAGTAAAGTGCATTATTGATTGTTAATTTTGTTCCATTAGGAAGTGTCATGCAAGATTTACCATAACCTTCCATCAGTTTTGCTATCCCAGAGATAGTGTTAACACTTGCTTGAGACATCTTCAATTTCTGAAAAATACCTTTTATTGGTATGTGTTGCTCCACTGTCTATAATGCATTGATATTTGGATTCATCAATAAACAAACTCATATCTTCATAATAAATAAAGTTATAATCAGTTTCAAAGCAAAATAACATATTTTATTGATGGTAATTAAAGTTACAGGAAATAGAAAAGTTCTTCAAAAAYATAAATGGGATAAGTCCTTAAAAACATAAATCAAAACTTAAACTGAAAAACACACATAATTTTAATACATGGATAGAAACATTTTAGTTGTTGCTGCTTTCCCCAAAGACAAATTCATTTCTAGTTTCTATGTCACCCATTATAAAATCAGACACATCAAGGCTTGTGATGGGTGCGCATGTCTCATTAAAATTTTCTTCGACATTTTTACCCTACACTGAAGCTTGGTACAGGTCTACCAAGTGTTTTGCGAAATGACATGTACGTCCCCAATGCCCTATCATGCCACACCTGTAGCATTTATCATTTCCTTTTGAGGAATTTGGCTGGTGGTTTCCATGTTGGTGACCTTTTTGCTTATTGTTTCTTGGGGAAGGTTATTTATACCGTGTCCACGACCTCATTCGTGAAAGTTCCTTCCTCAGCCTCATCTTCGACCATTATAATTTCCTCTCCCACCTTTGTTTATTATATTTGCCTCAGATGGGTTGGGATTTTCAACTCCATTTGCTTCATGAAATGCCAAAGACCCACATGGTCTAAGGTTATGATTTTTAATCAAGAGGTCATTGTTTTGTTTCAGCAACCAGTAGCACTGACATCATATCAGAGGACTTCTTGAACCTCCTTTCATGATATTGCTCTTGCAGTAATATGTTGCTTGCATGGAAGATGGTGAGAGTCTTCTCAATCATTTGTTCTTCAATGATTGTGTGATCATAGTATCTCAATATAGATACTATTCTATGCAGATTGGAATTATAGTCACTGATGGATTTAAAATCATGGAACCTCCAATTGGTCCATTCAAACTGAGCCTTGGGGAGGAGCACCCTTTTGTGGTGTCCATACCTCTCATTTAGTTTGTCCCACAATTCTTTGTGATCATCAACAAAGAGGTACTCTGTTTTAAAACTTTCGTGCAAGTGGTGCCTAAGCAGCACCAATGCTTTTGCCTTGTCTTGCTCAGTGACAGTTTTTACAACTGTGGTTCCATCTGCATTTTTCTCAGTGGTAGGATCGTTTATAGCATGCCCCAATCCTTAGGCTTTCAAATTCATTTGGGCGTCCACTTTCTATTCCAGAAATTTTTGACCGGATAGGTCAAGAATGTTGAATTGTCTTTTTATCAAATCACTCATACTAGCTACACTCAAATTTTATATACGAGTAGTTAGTTTTAATTAATAACACAATGATAAACTAATATAATTAATTCCTCCCTCTTAGTTTATTATTGAGGATCTATAGTTAAAAYGCAAATAAATATATAATCAAAAGATAATAAATTGAAAAATAGTTAAATAACAAAATCATGAACAACAATAAATAACAACAATAACAATAGAAATAAGGATAATAATAAGAGATTATTTTTGTGTTAACATGAAAAGTACTAATGCTACAAGTATAATAAGCCTATGTATCCCGAGGGTGTGACCTTTGGAGAAGTGGTTGTCCCTCTGCCGAAGGCTGGTTAGCCTTCAATGATCGAGGGTCTACCCTCGATGAGCTAATAAGCCCCGAGGACACAACCTTCGGTCGAGGGCTAATGATCCACGTGTATCCCGAGGATGTGACCTTTGGGGAAGGAGGTGGTTGTCCCTCGGATGAAAGCTGGTWAGCCTTCCGTGGCCGAGGGTCCACCCTTGATGAGGTAAAAAGCCCCATGTGCCCCAAGGGCACAACCTTCGATCAGGGGATAATGAGTGTACACACCTAAAAATATCTCCCCAAATTGAATAGTCGATGAGGAAAAGTACGATATATCGATCGAAATAGATTTGATTTCGGAAGTCGAGACAAAATTCACAAACCATTTTCATTAAACCACATCCTTATGCACAAGTTGAGGTAAAGTTGAAWTTGAAAACGTATGTCGAGAGCTCAATAATAGGCGGAAAATATTTATTTTAATTATTTTCTATTTTTAGGCAAATTTTCTGAGTAAAAACATTTTTTTAGAACCATTTCTAAAGGTCTTTTCTAAGATTTTTAGTTTTCATCTTATTCTTCTCATTTTTTTGATTTCACCAATATTGTTTAAATAATTTTTCTAATTTTTCTAAGATTTTCTATGATTTTTACAACTTTGCGGAATGATTTTTCGAAAATAAATAAATTCCGAAATTCGTAGATAAATTTAGAAAATTCGGAAATTATTCGGAATATTCTTGAAGATTAATCATGTTTATCCACAAGTGGATAAAGGTTAATTGGACAGTAGATTAGATGCAAAATCAAGGATATCAATTCCTGAACGAAAAGGATAGATACGAATAATAATTAAGCACGGTCGTGACGTTGGCCCCACGTCAGCCCAACCGTATCATACGGACTCATCATGCCACACAAGAAAATCTTTTCAGGCCCGTCCGCTTCATCGAATGCTTTTGGTTTCGTTGTGTGTGTGTTTGTTGGTGGGTTGTGCTGTGGTTGTGGTGTTGTATGGACGTTGGATTTGTGTTTCGGGTTCGGTAGACGACTGTGTTTGTATGTGTGCCGAGTGTAGCCTGACCGAAGGTGGAATTCGGTCTGGTTGTGTGGATCTGTTTCGTGTTGTCGAGTGTTGTGGTGGTGTGTGGTATGTTGCGTCGTTGAAGTGATTGGGTGGGTTGTCCGTTTCACCGAGCTCTGGGTGATGTTGGTGCGGTGCGTGGTGGTGACTCTAATACCGGGTTGGTGGTGGTGGGTGGACGCGTGGTTGAGGAGCTTTGGTGTGTGAGCAAGGTGTGGTTAATGTCGGTTGCTTCATGGATGAGATTTTTGGTATGTGTATAAGTGGTTGTTTACGTCAACGCGATGGTCGTTGTCCGTTGTTGATCGATTGGTTTGGTGTCGCTTTGTGTACTGGATGTGGCTCCTGTCGGTTTGTTTGTCGGGTTGGTTTGTTGGTTTAATGTGTTTTTGTGTTTTGTGGTTGTTTGGGGTGGTGTGTTTGTGTTTGGGTTTCTGGTGTTTTTGTTTGGGTGTGTGGTGGGTTGTTGGTGGTGTACTGTTGGACTCGAGGTTGTCTTCGGTCGGTAAACTCCTCTTCCCTCCATTTTGGAGGATTTAGTCGATGTTTACCGACGACAGGAGAATCGGTCGGTAATACCGACCGACCTTCGGTCGGTAAACAACACCTTTTTTATTTTTTTTGCTTTTTTTTATTATTTTTTGCTGTTTTTTTTTATTTTTATGTTTTTTTCTAAAAATTATTGCATCAAAAGAAATATAAAATAAACAATAACTAGAAATTATTTAAAAACGAATTGAATAAACAACTTATTATTGAAACTAACAATGTAACTGTTTGTTAATACACAAAAAGTAACAATGTAACTGTTTGTTTATTAAAAAGATACGTTACAACAGATCGAAATCTGAGTAGAACTGCTACGACGCTAACGAAAGCTCCAGAACGCCTGAGCCGTCTTCCATCCCTCTGGACCTCCGGGAAAGGAAGACGGACCACCAAACTGCCTCTGATAGCATCCTTGAGCTTCACTGTTGGAGGTACTCTTCTTGTTGCTTTGCTTCTCCTCCATCTCCGCCTAGCGCGGCTTTTCCTCCATCAAAAGCTGGCTCAGCTCCTCCAAACGCTCGACAATTCTGAGCTGAGCGAAAGTATGGAGAGTTGGCAGATGTAGCGTGGCCTCGCGAGGTTTCTCATAATAGAGGAGACTCATAAACCTCCACCTTTTCTGAAGCCACCAACCGTGTCAAAAAAGACCTGGTTGGGATCCGGTGACGAGCCCCTAACTTCTAAGAATAAACCATTACTAGTTTTAAAGCTTGAACATGTCTCATTTTAACTCCACTTAAGCTTCTTAGACCTATTTGGACACGATAAGACGCGAGAAGTCAAATTGGCCGTAATAGGGCCATTTTTGGTCGTTTTAAGGTTTTCGGACCTAACTTCTAAGAAATCAAACCATTACTAGTTTTTAAAGCTTGAACATGTCTCATTTTACTCACTTAAGCTTCTGAACCTATATTGGACACGTTAAGATGCGAGAAAGTCAAATTGGCCATATAGGGCCATTTTTGGTCGTTTTTAAGGGTTTTCGGCCCTAATTCTAAGAAATCAAACCATTACTAGTTTATAAGCTTGAACATGTCTAATTTTACTCACTTAAGTCTTCTTAGACCTATATTGGACACGATAAAAACGCGAGAAAGTAAAATTGGCCGTAATAGGGCCATTTTGGGTCGTTTTTTAGGGGTTTTCGCGCCTAACTTCTACAAATCAAACCTTACTAGTTTTTAAAGCTTAAACATTCTCATTTTACTCCACTTATGCTTCTTAGACCTAGTATTGGACAACGTTAAGAACGCGAGAAAGTCAAATTGGCCGTCATAGGGCCATTTTTGGTGTTTTAAGGGTTTCTGGCCCTAACTTCTAAGAAATCAAACCATTACTAGTTTTTAAAGCTTGAACATGTTCATTTTTCACCTTAACCTTCTTAACTATTGGACACGATAAGACGCGAGAAAGTCAAATTGGCCGTAATAGGGCAATTTGGTCATTTTAGGGGTTTTCGGCCTAACTTTTAAGAAATCAACCATTACTAGTTTTTTAAAGCTTGAACATGTCTCATTTTACTTCACTTAAGCTTCTTAGACCTATAGTGGACACATAGGACGCGAGAAAGTCAAATTGGCCGTAATAGGGCCATTTTTTGGTCGTTTTTAAGGTTTTTCGGCCCTAACTTCTAAGAAATCGAAACCATTACTAGTTGTTTAAAGCTTAAAACAGTCTCATTTTTACTACATTATGCTTCTTAGACCTATATTGGCACTTAAGACGCGAAGAATAGTCAAATGGCGTCAAGGGCATTTTTGGTCGTTTTTAAGGGTTTCCCGGCCCTAACTCTAAGAAATAAAACATTCTAGTTTTTAAAGCTGAACAGTCTCATCTATCTCACTTAACCTTCTTAGACCTATATTGGACGCGATAACGATGCGAGAAAATCAAATTGGCCGTAATTGGGCCATTTTTGTCGTTTTTAGGGGTTTTCCGGCCCTACTTCTAAGAAATCAAACCATTACTAGTTTTTAAAAGCTTGAACATGTCTCATCTTACTCACTTAACCTCTTAGACCTATATTGGACACGATACGACGCGAGAAATCAAATTGGCCGTAATGGGGCATTTTTTGTCGTTTTTAGGGTTTTCGGCCCTAACTCTAAGAAATCAAACCATTACTAGTTTTTATAGCTTGAACAGTCTCATTTTACTCACTTAAGCTTTTAGCACTATATTGGAGACACGTTAAGACGCGAGAAAGTCAATTGGCCGTCATAGGGCCATTTTTTGGTCGTTTTAAGGGTTTTTCCGGCCCTACTTCAAAGAAATTCAACCATTACTAGTTTTAAAGCTTGAACATGTCTCATCTACTCATTAACCTTCTTAGACTATATTGGACACGATACGACGCGAGAAACAATATTGGCGTAATGGGGCCATTTTGGTCGTTTTAGGGGTTTCGGCCCTAATTTCTAAGAAATCAAACCATTACGTAGTTTTTAAAAGCTTGAACATGTCTCATCTTACTTCACTTAACCTTCTTAGACTATATTGGACCGATCGACGCGAGAAAATCAAATTGGGCCGTAATAGGGCCTTTTTGGTCGTTTTAGGGGTTTCCGGCCCTAACTTCTAAGAAATCAAACCATTACTAGTTTTTAAAGCTTGAACTGTCTCATTTACTCACTTAAGCTTTCTTAGACTATATTGGACACGATAAGAAGCGAGAAAGTCCATTGGCCGTAATAGGGCATTTTTGGTGTTTTAGGGGTTTTCGCGGCCTAACTTCTAATAAATCAAACCATTACTAGTTTTAAAGCTGTGAACATGTCTCATTTACTCACTTAAGCCTTCTTAGACCATATGGATCCGATAGACGCGAGAAGGTCAAATTGGGCGTAATGGCCATGTTTGGTTGTTTCTAGGGTTTTCGGCCCTAACTTCTAATAAATCAAACCATTACTAGTTTTTAAAGCTTAAATGTCTCATCTTACTCACTTAAGCTTCTTAGACCTATATTGGACACGTTAAGACGCGAGAAAGTCAATTGGCCGTCATAGGGCCATTTTGATAGTTTTTAGGGGTTTTCGGGCCCTAACTTCTAAGAAATCAAACCATTACTAGTTTTTAAAGCTTGAACATGTCTCATTTATTACTCACTTAAGCTCTTAGACCTATATTGGACACGTTTAAGATCGAGAAAGTCAAATTGGTCGTAATTGAGCCATTTTTGGTCGTTTTTAGGGGTTTTCGGCCCTAAATTCTAAGAAATCAAACCATTACTATTTTTAAAGCTTGAACATGTCTCTTTTACTACTTAAGCTTCTTAGACCTATATTGGACACGTTATAGTCGCGAGAAAGTCAAATTGGCCGTAATTGGTCATTTTTGGTCGTTTTAGGGGTTTTCGGCCCTAACTTCTAAGAAATCAAACCGTTACTAGTTTTAAAGCTTGAACATGTCTCATCTTACTCCATAACCTTCTTAGACTATATGGACACGTTAAGACACGCGAGAAAGTCAAATTGGCCGTAATAGGGCCATTTTTGGGTCGTTTTTAGGGGTTTTCTCGGCCCTAACTTCTAAGAAATCAAACCATTACTAGTTTTTTAAAGCTTAAACATGTCTCATTTTACTCACTTATGCTCTTGACCTATATGGACACGTTAAGTACGCGAGAAAATCAATTGGCCGTCATAGGGCATTTTGGTCGTTTTTAGGGTTTTCGGCCCTAACTTCTAAGAAATCAAACCATTACCATTTTTTAAAGCTTGAAACATGTCTCATTTTAATCACTTAACCTTCTTAGACCTGTATTGGACACGTTAAGACGCGAGAAAATCAAATTGGCTGTCATTAGGGCCATTTTTTTGGTCGTTTTTAAGGTTTTGGCGGCCCTAACTTTCTAAGAAATCAAACCTTACCAGTTTTGTAAAAAGCTTGAACATGTCTCATTTTACTCACTTAACCTTCTTAGACCTGTATTGGACACGATAAGACGCGAGAAAGTCAAATTGGCCGTAATAGGGCCATGTTTTGGTTTTTTTAGGGGTTTCGGCCCTAACTTCTAATAAATCAACCATTACTGAGTTTTTTATAGCTTGAACATGTCTCATTTTACTCACTATAACTCTAGACCTATATTGGACACGTTAAAGAGCGGAAAGTCAAATTGGCCGTCATAAGGGCCATTTTTGGTCGTTTTTAAGGGTTTTCGGCCCTAACTTCAAAGAATCAAACCATTACTAGTTTTAAAGCTTGAAATGTCTCATCTTACTCACTTAACTCTTAGACTATATTGACACGATAACGAGCGAGAAAATCAAATTGGCCGTAATGGGGCCATTTTGGTCGTTTTTAGGGGTTTTCGGCCTAACTTCTAAGAAATCAAACCATTACTAGTTTTAAGCTTGAACATGTCTCATCTTACTCACTTAACCTTCTTAGACCTATATTGGACACGGATACGACGCGCGAAAAATCAAATTGGCCGTAATAGGGCCCATTTTGGTCGTTTTTAGGGGTTTCGGCCCTACTCTAAGAAATCAAACATTACTGTTTTAAACTTGAACATGTCTCATTTTACTCACTTCACTCTTAGACCTATATTGGACACGGATACGACGCGAGAAAATCAAATTGACCGTAATGGGCCATTTTTGGTCGTTTTTTTTGGGGTTTTCGGCCTAACTCTAAGAAATCAAACCATTACGTTATTTTAAAGCTTGACATGTCTCTATCTTACTCACTTAACCTTCTTAGACCTATATTGGACACGATACGACGCGAGAAAATCAAATTGGCCGTAATGGGGCCATTTTTGGTCGTTTTTAGGGTTTTCGGCCCTAACTTCTAAGAAATCAAACCATTATTAGTTTTAAATTGAACATGTCTCATTTACTCACTTAAGCTTCTTAGACCTATATTGGACACGATAAGACGCGAGAAAGTCAAATTGGCCGAATAGGGCCATTTTTGGTCGTTTTTAAGGGTTTCGGCCCTAACTTTAAGAAATCAAACCATACTAGTTTTTAAAGCTTAAACATGTCTCATTTTACTCACTTATGCTTTCTTAACCTATATTGGACACGTTAAGACGCGAGAAAATCAAATTGGCCGTCATAGGGCCATTTGGTCGTTTTTAAGGGTTTCGGCCTAACTTCTAAGAATAAAACCATTACCAGTTTTAAAGCTTGAACATGGTCTCATTTTACTCACTTAACCTTCTTAGACTATATTGGACACGATAAGACGCGAGAAAGTCAAATTGGCCGTAATAGGGCCATGTTTGGTTGTTTCTAGGGTTTTCGGCCTAACTTCTAATAAATCAACCATTACTAGTTTTTAAGAGCTTAACATGTCATCTTATCCAAATTAAGCTCTTAGACCTATATTGGACACGTTAGACGCGAGAAAGTCAATTGGCCGTCATAGGGCCATTTTTGGTCGTTTTTAGGGGTTTCCGGCCTAATCTCTAAGAAATCAAACATTACTATGTTAAAGCTTGAACATGTCTCATTTACTCACTTAAGCTTCTTAACCTATATTGGAACACGTTAAGATGGAGAAAGTCAAAATTGGTCGTAATTGAGCCATTTTTGGTCGTTTTTAGGGGTTTTCGGCCCTAATTCTAAGAAATCAAACCATTACTAGTTTTTAAAGCTTGAACATGTCTTATTTTACTGCATTAAGCTCTTAGACCTATATTGGACACGTTAAGACGCGGAAAGTCAATTGGCCGTATTTGGTCCATTTTTGGTCGTTTAAGGGGTTTTCGGCCCTAATTTCTAAGAAATCAACGTTACTAGTTTTTTAAAGCTGAACATGTCTCAACTTTACTCACTTAACTTCTAGACCTAAATTGAAGCACGATACGACGCGAGAAAGTCAAATTGGCCGAATAATGGCATTTTTGGTCGTTTTTAAGGGGTTTTCCGCGCCTAACTTCTAATACTCAAAACCATACTAGTTTTTAAAGCTTGAACATGTCTCATTTTACTCACTTAACCTTCTTAGACCTATATGGACACGTTAAGAACGCGAGAAAATCAAATTGGCCGTAATGGGCCATTTTTGGTCGTTTTTAGGGGTTTTCGGCCTAACTTCTAAGAAATCAAACCATTACTAGTTAAAGCTTAAACATTCTCATTACTCACTTATGCTTCTTAAACCTATATTGGACACGTAAGGACGCGAGAAAAATCAAATGGCCGTCATAGGGCCATTTTGTCGTTTTTAAGGGTTTTCGGCCCTACTTCTAAGAAATCAACCATTACCAGTTTTAAAGCTTGAACATGTCTCATTTTACCACTTAACCTTCTTAGACTATATTGGACACGATAAGACGCGAGAAAGTCAATTGGCCGTAATAGGGCCATGTTTGGTTGTTCTAGGGGTTTTCGGCCCTAACTTCTAATAAATCAAACCATTACTAGTTTTTAAAGCTTAAACATGTCTCATTTACTCACTTAAGCTTCTTAGACCTATATTGGACACGTTAAGAACGAGAAAGTCAAATTGGCCGTCATAGGGCCATTTTTGGTCGTTTTAGGGTTGTTCGGCCCTAACTTCTAAGAAATCAACATTACTAGTTTTAAAGCTGAACATGTCTAATTTACTCACTTAAGCTTTTAACCTATATTGGACACGTTAAGATGCGAGAAAGTCAATTGGTCGTATGAGCCTTTTTGGTCGTTTTTAGGGTTTTCGGCCCACCTTCTAAGAAATCAAACATTACTGAGTTTTTAAAGCTTGAAATGTCTCTTTTACTCACTTAGCTTCTCTAGACCTATATTGGACACGTTAAGACGCAGAAAGTCAAATTGGCCGTAATTGGTCATTTTGGTCGTTTTTAGGGGTTTTCGGCTCCTAACTTCTAAGAAATCAACCGTTAGTAGTTTTTAAACTTGAACATGTCTCATTTTAGTCATTAAGCTTCTTAGACTATATTGGACACGTAAGACGCGAGAAATGTCAAATTGGTCGTAATTGGGCCATTTTGTCGTTTTAGGGGTTTTCCGGCCCTAACTCTAAGAAATCAAATCATATACTAGTTTAAGAAATTCAATGTTTCGTACTCATCGGTATAAGGGGAATTGGCCTCAAAAACAAATTCAAGATCAAAAGCAATACACATTCGTACTCATCGGCGTATAAGCCGGAATTGTCCGCTCTAAACATTAAATTCCAATCATATAAAAGCAATCCTATTCGTATCCATCGCAGTATAAGCGGAATCGCTCTAAAATATCAAATTCAAGTCATAAAAAAGGAAATCTTATTCGTACTCATCGGCTTATAAGCCGAATTATCGCTCTAGCAACAAATGCAAGAAACAAAGTAAATACAGCATTAACATCAGCATCTTGACTTCTTGTTAACCGGGACTCGGTTCTCTCCCTGGGCATCTCTGTAGTGGGGTCCACAAATACAGTGTCGCAGCCGTCAGGAAGCACTCCATTCTTTCGCCTTAGCAATCATAAACATGGAATTTGTTAACTGTAGGTGACCGTAAAAAGAATCAAACCGAACTGAGTATTTTCGATACACAACCAATTGAAAGATTAAAAACCATTTCCTTTGGCTCACCTGGGGTGGAGAAAGATCCCTGGCAGTGAGATGGAGGGGCGGCGCCACTCCAGTTGCAGCCTCTCTCATTGCTTCGCCTAAGCTGATCCTCTGGAATTTTTCATACATTTCAGCCTATTCTGCATTGACTGTACATCTCACACCAGCCAACGACTGCCTCTCTCCTTCTTATGAAACTACGTCAGAAGAGATTTCAGACGAATTGCAGCCTTTTGGTTGTAACAATTTAATGCACTGTGCCATTGAGCGCGGGCTCCCATCTGTACTCTTCTGCAACAGACAAAAGACACGAATAAATTAACTTAATGGAAAGTATTCTTTTTAAAAACACAAACATTTTACGAAAGCTACATTGTAACATAATCTTTAATTCTAACCTTCCACATGTTCACACAATGCCCTTGTGTGCTCAACCCGTGTTAGTTCATCCAAGGCTCGAACGAAGTAAAGTCCTTATTGCGGATGTATGGATCGAGAAAGACTATCATCGTAAACCTTGCACACAAATATAATAAAATGTTAACCATAGGAATACAATAAATTTCAATTATGAAAACATTGAAAAAGATAATACAATCATCATAGTCCTCTCGGGTCAACCTAGAATGTGGTTAGTGGAGTACTAGCCTGAAGATCAGATGGAGAAGCATCCGCCTGGAGTCGACTCAAACATAGGAGTAGGCCTAGGGGTCGGAGTAGGCGAGTGCTGGATAGGATTGAGTGACTGGATAGGCCTAGCTGAGAGCCGTGAAGGCTGAGGCTGAGTACGCTGAGGCTGGAGGCTGAGTAGACTCAAAATGGAGGCTGAGTGCCTCGAACGTAAGGTGTCGCAACTGCCCCATGATCCTGAGAATGCGGCTGAGAAAACTGGAAGGTGAAAGCATCTGCCACTCCTGACGTCACTGTCGAAAAGGTCCCAGACAAATCGTGCCGGTAGGCTGATGATCCTGAACATTTGCTGCTAGAAGATGAGCAGAAGATGCTCGTCAGCACGATGCGACTGAGGAATGGGCCGCCGAGAGTTACACCACGGGGTTTGGGTGCCATGTTCCTGCAAAATTTATTCGCATGTTATAGTCACGAAAGGAAAAACACAATCACAAATACAGGTGCATAAATATTGCCCTGAGCGATGTGGAGCATTAATAAAACGAATAATAAAAGAAATATACCAAACTATACTTAATATAATACAATTATTACAGTCACGTTGTCTTTTGTTCAATGACCTAAATTGGCTGCACTTACATTAATAAACAACTTACATTATTATTAAACTATATTACATACCAATTAATAATAGCGAGGTCAGGGTTCCTCTCGTCAATCGTCCACCAATGTCATCACTCCACCACTGCTTAGGCTCCCACTATTATCCCGTCATCTTTCATCTTCGACTGAATGACCTCATCTCATCATGATACACCGATGACCTCGTAGTCTGGAAATCTCGTCCGAAACATAAACCTAGTGGAACATGGGATTTTCCCTCTGTAGAACATCGCTTCGCATCCGACACATCAACCTCTGACTCTAGCTTTGTCTTGAACACAGCCACCACTGCACTTGTCGCCTCTTAAAGGTGTCTAGATATGGTGCATTTAATACACTGACTGCTTGGTGATGACACACAAAGGGTCATACACACGGGATGCCCAAGTGTGATTGACCTTTCAGTCTATATTTGTCATGAGTGTTCACCCTTATCAACAGTCAACCATTTGCAAGTTGAACAATATTAGTCGTTGTTACTCTCGTCTCTTCCCGTGGTAAGAACAGACTGTATCACCTCTCCCAAAGTGCCGAAATAGTCAACCCCTCTTGACCTCAAACAACTCCATAATTCATGGTTGACTTGTTCTCAATATGCCATAGTCGTCTGTGTGGAAATTGTACCCAGAACGTAAATTGATTCCAGTGTCAACTTGTTCGATGGGCCCATCGCAAGAGCTCGTGTGACGTCATCGGCAGATGTGTCCGAAGCACCTAGATTGTGGTGGAGTCAGAATACAATGCGATATGATATATAATAAAAAAATGGGAGTATAGGTATTAGGATTCAGAATCCTCACTTGTGTTTTTAGCCATGCTGGGTATCAGATGTCGCATCTTGATCCACACGGTCTTCCCTTTTTCATTGAGATTTGACTGCACTATGTGATTCCTCAAATTGCCTATTATAATGCCAAGTCGATGTACTTACTTCAAGCGATCCAGCATGCAATATGCTCGTGATTAATCAAACAACTAGACTAAGAATTACCTGTCATAGTCACTGTACCACATTTGCGAGGACTTGAGATGGCTCGGATGTACTCTTTGTCTGTCAACCAACGTTACTACCACTCGTGTGGTCGACCACAATCCTCCTAACAATCAGGGACATTGACACATTTGCTTTCGACATCGGGTATGCATTTCTACTAAATCCTCGATTTGTATCAACCAGACTGAAAATACTGTGACAGAAATTGGAATATCTCCTCAAGCGAGGTATGCATGGCATAAGAACCTTAACTCTCCTTGTTCCCACTTTACGTTTCAACTGATTAAGGAACCTGTAAGTATGGAAACGTGGAGCAATGTAAATGTCATCTCATAAAAATGAAGTAATCACGATATATTGTAACGATTAACGCATACTCACCGTTCGAATTGGTACATCATCTTATATTGAAGCGGGACCCCTGAGCACC
>SNQN01001396.1:0-22438 GCA_008642245.1 Bassia scoparia
TTTGCACATTTACATGTCGTCAATATGAAATACTAATTTTGAATGAAGAATTTAGCTTATTTTGCAAAGTTACATATTCTATTAGATTCTTAAATGTCACTGAAATGACCAGGTAAACTGTAGACTATTACTAGGTAAAGTATGCTTTATTTTTGGATTGATGGAGTAGTGAAGCCGTCTTAAGCCCATTCGATAGCAAAGGTTGAGTGTCTAATGTGATTCAAGTGAGCCCCACCCATGTAGGCATTTGGGCTTAAGTTGTGCGTTGATGTTGGTTTTATAGTTGGGTTGATGATGCTATTCAAGCTGATTGGATGAAGCCTTATAATATCGAGGTTGGGCATTAATTGGTTGATGTAAATTAGGCAAGTGAATGTGTGTTAGGAGTCCATGGGTTTATGGTTCTTAAGCTTTTTGGGTAGGTAAGTGGTGAAGGATGTGATTTTGATTTGCTCACCAATCTCAGTTAAACTTTAGAGCTGTAATGCTTAAGACATGAGGAGAGAGGAAATGAGGATTGATAAACTGATAAATTGACCACAAAAGTTTATTAATTAGCAAGAATGCTGGCATCAGAGGAGAAACATAAGTCCCCAATGCACGATGCACCGAGGAGATGCATGAACGATGCTCGGAGTGAATAAGACTAACAAGATAGTTTGAGTTTGAGGTGGAGCAGACCGCTTAAGGTGCTGAAAGAAAATAGGCAGAGGTTCAAGAAAAGACAAGGCTACAGATTTGTGACTAATGGTGTAGTGAATGGGGAATTGAATGTAGGTTGGCTAGATGATGTAGGTTCAAACTCGAGTCTATCGTCGGCGTTCTCTACACAGGATTTGTGCTTCTGACTTTAAGAGAATCAAACCATATTGATGACTCAGAATTGGGGTCGCGCACCTCTGGAGAGAGCACGAGCTTCCTACGTATCCACGTTTGGGAATCAACCCCAGTATAGTGCTTCGTGGAATGGTTTGGACAAATCGCCCATACGTGGTGAGACGGGCAGTTTGTTGGTTGTTATAGATATGGTGTTCCTGGTTTGTGTTGAGGGTTGGAAAAAGGCTGATGATCCGTTTAATTGAGAAATGACTACACGGTTGCGCAGTGTGCTTTGTTAAATTAGACTTTTTGCTTTTATGTTTCATATGGGCCTCTATGAACCTTGATTTGTAAATTGATTTGCATTCTGTGATTTGACTATTATGACAATTGAAACTTTGATTGTTTTTAATGCTTTTTTGCTTGTCTCTGCCAACTATTTTCTTCTTCTCTTATGTTTGCACAATGTCACGCTTTTTCATGGTACGCACAGTAAATTTTGGTCCAAGGACGGGTTAGGATTAGATTGGGGTGAAAGCAAAATAGACTATGGTTTCACATATGTCATTTAAGGCAGTTCCTTGCATGAGTGATTAGTGTTAATGGCAGGGTTTTCAGAGAGAAATCTTGATTTGTATCTGAAGGTTATATGGAGAGAGATAAAGCTAAGAGCTCTTGTTGTGGTAGCTATGAAAGAAGGCTCTCTTGGCAAATGTACCATTGAAATTGTGAGGTCGATCATTAATTTGATTCCATTAAAGTTGGACGAAAGCTACCAAACATATTGCAGTGGAATGGACTAAAGAAGACTGAGAACAAAGAAAACTTCATGTATTCACTGTCAATAAAGCGTTTTAATTAATACACGGCTAATTTGCAGCACAACTAATCCTAAAGCTAATGCATCATAGACTCGAATGAAGGGCATCAGAATAAAGATAACATAAGCTCTAGGAGACCAAAAACACTGGGGACCTCTCCGACTCGCTTCCACCTCACAAGCTCTTATCACGTACTCCTAACTTATAGACTCATTTGATGAATTTGAAGAAAGATCTAATCCTCTCTATGTCACTCCACATGTCGTAGACCTTGCGAATGTGGTGAGGCCGCTTCGTATACTTGGAGAAAATGATCTTGGTATTCTGTTGACTGGTGAAAGGCTTAGAATGAAGGTCTTGACATCTCTTCTCAGTAGGTAGCGGAACTAGGGTGGCAGCAACTCCTCTCCCTAGTCAGATAGGTGGTGACCCCTCGTTCTCTCCCTGGTTGAGGATTTCAAGCTCTCGGATCGGATTTTTGGGTCTGGATGTTACCCCTTGTATCTTGCCATGAATGCGTGGAGGATGTCCCCAGTACCTGTTTTTCTCAGGAATGAACACAGAACACTTCTGACAATATCGGCCTGTCCAAGGAAGGGGAAGCGTTGGAAACAAGCAGGGTCAATCGCCTTTAAGTGCCATCGGTGGTCTTACAACTCCTTTATTATCCTTATTGCCCGACACTCGTTTAATCGAGGGTCGTCAGTGCTGAGCTTGGCGACTGTCTTTCTCGTGGAAACTCACTTTGTGCCTTAGATTGTTGCAAAGGCTCTCGCGGGTGTCAATTGATGTTGAGGTTTGACTACTGTACCCGGTAGAAGCGCACACCAGTCCATTCTCACCAGACACCATAAACCCTCGCTCGGTGCCACTCCTACGTCAGCAGTACATATTGTACCCAAATTCCTTCCCTAGAAGGGCGGGTCAGTGGTCACATATCGGAGTGAAGACGGACATGGATGCATCCAACAGGTGAGAGTCGGTGGGTGTGTACTATTTGATTGCCTTTTGTTAAAACAGCTTGATCCCAAGAGAGGGCCGAGTTCAACTCCTGGATCTTGGGCATTCAGCTGCCTTATATTGAACATATGCTCAGGCCAAAGGCAAATAAGTTTTCCAGCTTTGGAGCTTTTCTGGTTGGGGAGCGCGAAAACCGCTCCTTCAACGACCCCATACTCTTGTGTGAAGGGTCATCAAGTCTGAACTCGGTGTACTCCGAGGTTTCGGAGGAAAAGGCTAGGGCTGGATTGCGGGACTAAAGGGTGGGTGGTGTTAGTATTGTTGCTGCATGAAATGACTGAATCCGAGATAATGGCGGAAGTAGGTTTGGGCTAAGGCTGAGCTCAAACTTCTTTGGACTCGCAGAACCTCCGGGCTGGAGATACACTTCACCCCTGTTATTACAAAGATAAAACCCCCTAGTGAACTTCCCTTGGTCATTATTGAATACATAAATGCCAGATGCAAATGCATGTCTATTCCATGGTCATCACCTTTCCTAGAATGAATGTATGATGCAAGGTGCCCTTAATATAAGTCGCTGTATGTTTAACAAGGATTATTTTTGAATTTTTTTTTGAATTTTGAATTTCTTTTTTGATTTTTGATTTTTTTCGCACTTCTTATTGTTTTTTTTTTTGTTATCTTTCTTTTTTGAACAGAGAAGCCAGAACACATTATGTCCTGTCGTCGTTCAGAATGTTTTCCTAATGGATCATTATGTGGTCTTGAGGGTGTCATATTGCCTATCGCTATCAGCACGCATCCGATGAGGCTCGAATGCGGAAGGTACAGTCACATCAGTGTGAGGTCTAAAGTCAACGTCATAAGGTCAAGTCTGTGCCTACAAAATTTACTATGCTTAAGTTATCCGCCGTCCGTCTCTGGGTCAAACACCTCAAGATCAGCAATTCTCCTCACTCGCAGTTCAGGATTATCTCCTATGCCCAGTCGAGGAACACAAGAACACTAATGACGGTCAAAGTCTGAATCGCCTCGACCATACTGGTCACAAGGGCAAGCCTAGGAGAGCAAATTTGTTCTTAAAACTATATACGAGCTACAACGTCATCGGTGCCCACTCTATGAAAACCTGCATGTGTGAACTAGATGAACATGGCGACCTGTTCAGGGTATGAGTGCTGTGTTAAGATCTAAGAACTCGCTAAATAGATAGGACTCTCACATATGAGACCATATAATGGACAAGACACACGAGGCGGCAGAAACGCCCCAACTAGCAGTGACGCATGCAGATCTGGCTTAAGTCAGAGAACGTGTGCCACGCCTAGGCAGAGAACTTGGTCCAGTATTTCACCGCACTATGGTCAGAATAGACGGTTAGATGATTATACTCCCACCTGCCCAAGAATACCCTAATGCCACGCCAGTAACATCGTGGCACACACGGCGTGGGCGGTGAACACTTTTCCCTCCACTACCATATGAGACTTTGTCCGTAAGCATTGCCGATCAAGTTACACACATGCCAACAAGGATATATACTCTCCAGATATGCTAGTTCTTCGATGACATGACATTAGCACAATAGCACTGAATAACTTAGTATCGGACAAGGAGCCTAAGGGCGCGACTTAATGCACTAGTGAAATGCGATCCTCGATTAGGTCCACACGGATATAACATGTAAACCATCCGAGCAATAAATACGTGATGATGGACGGTACATTACCGAGACTTTTTAAGTCTGATATAACCTTATAGCTAACGGTGATTAGGTCACGACCCAGTGAAGTTCCGCCAAAGTATGATTCTACGCGTGAGGTGCGCGCACTATTGCCTCCCGATCGTATACAGCCGGAGCGCCCTGAGGCTTCGGTACTAGTCCGAGTGGCTTTTGCTGGGCTTCGATGCCACGGAATCCCGCACGTGTGCGCTATGGGGTAGTGTTGTCAGAATGAGGAGAGTGCGCCCCAGGCGACTTCAGTCATGACAGGCCTCTTTAGAAAGGTGGATTAAACATCGGCCTTCTAGCCTTCCACGGAGGTTGGGCACAGGAGACGCCACGACAGAACGTTGTGGCCTGGAATTTTGCCCATTGGTAAATCCAATGCCACGTCCAATCAGTAACCAGCGGTTGGAGGAACATGGTACAGAATAGATTGTAACCCATTCGCCGCATGTAGCGGCCCTCGGAATTCACAGGTCTGTCTATTTGGTCCATCCATTAAACACGATTATTGGATTGCCACCAATCTTGGGTCAAACTTACAATTTTTACGCCACCTATAGGAACGTAACTGAACCCTAAAAACTTAACTATGAATAGCCTGTTTGTTACTTGGGCCCAATTATGCACAAGGCGACTACCATAACCTAAGAATCTAGGTGGTTGACCCACCCTTCGTATTGTAATACCCATCGACTTTAATAAAGGAGAAAAATCGGTTGGACCAATAGGGAAACACGGTTGTCTCATAGTTATACACTGATTTAAAGTGGGAGGTTCTTACATAACATTACAGAGTCTGTTGTATATAGCAATCACTACTATAGGCAAGTTAAAACAATCGACAATATGCAATAAGATGAGATAAATATAAGTGTAAGACTTCACATAAATCCTGCGAACTTTCCATCATTAAACCCTTATTGATTCGTGCAAGAAAAGCAAAAGTTAATTTGTAAAGGAGACAAGTGAAAAGAATTCTTGCCTTAATCGCTACACCTGAACCAAAGAAAACGATTGTAGCTATCCTGGTGGATCCAAAACGCAGCGGCAATGAATTTCTTTCGCTTCTCGAATAGGCAGTTAGCCATAAGATCAATGGAAGATAATATGTTTATGTAATTGACAAGGAGTAAATTCAATAATAGAAACAAATGAAAGATGGAACGAACAATAAACAATTGAAAACCGTTATACACACCTACTATGATTAATTTACGTGAACGATATCAAAAGTGAGCTTCTCAATACAGTTGTATTTAATTATTAGTTGGTAAAAACTCATAACAATGGTAGGTCATATAAAAAGAAGTTGAGAGAGATTATTCGTGCCGTTAGTAATTATCTCAGAAGTTCTATCCTTTGTCTCTTATTCGCTATGGTTTTGATGTTCTGGAACACGAGCATCGATTGCTTTGAATTGAAACGAATGTGTGATTGTGTTTTAAGTGTTTCTTGAGTGTTTTAGAGAGAGAAGTATGCGTAGGAGCATATGAAGTCGTGTGAGAAGTCCGAGATTGTAAGGGTCCAATTGGAAGTAAGGTACTCGCACGTGTATCTGCAACTATGTCAAAGAGCGTATTTATTAGACAATTGCAGGATCAAATATCTGTTAAGCTTAGAAACTCTGCGTTAATAATACGTAAACGGTGTAAAAAAATCTTTTACCAGTTGGTATATACGCTAGCTTCCATGTCAGGTATCATTATAAAACAGGGCTCGGTTAAATAGATGACAAGCTGTTCAGGTGGTAATTATATCGCCTGCTTGATTCATTCAAACTTTTTTGAGCAAGTAGAATAACGTTATACAAGTTTAGAGACGGTAAGGTACTCACAGTATAATGTTGTTCACTCAAGTCAAACGTATATAACGCTCTGTATGAGATCGTTGTAATATTCACCACGTCATTTGCAGTATGGTCTCAGATATGGCGTATACTAGACGCTCACTCGATCTGTTTGTTAGGTATTGTTTTTCCGAGAAATCTTCGAAATATTTTGATTTCCTACCCCGATTTTATTCGTTCAGAATCTCTTTAGAAGTGATCAACGCGGTGGTGTATAGTTACACACCCTTCGCTTGGCTACCAGCTCAAAGATTAAAGGAGTTCTAGAAAGCTGGTAATCTTACTGAAAGGGTATCCACGGTATATTTCCTGGAGTATTTTTCTAATTATTCATTATAGGAGGTATTCAATCATTCCGGTATGCGTATTCCGGCGTATTCAATAAAAGATTGCAAAATTCTAATGTTAGAAGACAATCATTGGGATTGAAAACATCAAAGAACAAATAATTATACGAAATGTGCGAAAGGGTCCGGAAGGCTCTCAGATCAATGTGACGGGTCCATGATGAACATCAAAAAGCATGGAGAATCGCTTTGGAAACCTTTCGAAAACCTTTTGAAAACCTTTGAATAAACGAAAAGAAACATTTTGCCTTGCTTTGACCTTTGTGCTCAAAAATATTTCCGACTTACGACCCAATCGGAGATATTTCCAACTATTATGAAGATTCAAAGCATCTTGATCTAATTCGAAACAAAAAACGCGGCATGACCGAGCACCCGGTATGACTTTCATCACAGGATTAATCCTTTGGTATTGTGAGATCACACTGGTTATAAAGGTGTATATCTAGTGCTTTAAGCACATCGCACTCCCTATGTCGCACGGTAACTAAGCAACAAGGACACAATTGATTATGAATATGAACACGAGACTTACAAGATAGTTAAATATCACCAAATTGGTGATTATCCCCAAGTCTCGAAAACAGTCGGCGGGAAAGAAAACTGTTAATTAGCAAGCTTACCCCTCGCCTTAGGAGGGGCGCTAGAAAGCACAGCTCTCAAAGTGGTGCATGGATGTGGTAAAGGCCCATCGGCATCTTCACGCAATGTTTAAATAGGTTGGGAATTACTTTGGATTTGCCATTTGAGTGTGTGCGGGTTGTCCGAATTGAGGGTGCCACGTGCCGATACAAGGTATTCAACACGGCTGGAAAGGATTGTGCTTTGACAAGACAGATTAGAGTACGACAAACTAGTGGTCTGACGAGGCCTGGATTAGGAAAGGATTCTTTGCTTCAGTACAAAATCAAAGGACAAATTAAGAGTCAGGAGGATAAACAAAAAGTGCTAGGGTTGTCGCGGGAACGCATATGAGTGAGCAGCAGGAGCAGAAATGAGATCTGCAACAATTCGACCAAACGGATGGTAAGCGTGCCATCCAGCCCTAGATGTGTTCTCATGTAGTTCCATTAAATCATTAACAACTTTCTTTGTAACTTCATACAGAGCCTTATGATTATGTGGACTTGAAAGCGCATAACCCATAACTAGGCTGGGCTTGCTATTGGATTTACCAATCCCAACACACTATATAGCCAATGGTACAAGGCGTAGGAGATCGAGTATTGAAGGTTGTTAGAGTCCAAAACTATATAACATTAAGTTGTTGCGTAGATAATCCAGTCTCGTATCAGGTCGAATGTTTACACATTGATTTATTCTTGACTTTTTAATGTGAATACGCAATATTGAATTTCCGGTCTTGTTTGAAACAACACTACTACACAAACGTGATAGAACGTAGTGTAATATTTGATAGAAGAGCGACGATCAAAAACGAAGGTTAAGTAAGGCACTCACCTAGATTATATTATCTTGTGTCCTTCTCCATTTAATACTTTGTTCTACTGGCAAATAATAAAGAATGATTCACAGACGCTAAAACTCCAACAGACATCGTTTATTTTCCAAACAGAAGGGTTTGATTTGAGATATTGGGTAATTGAGACGCTCATGAGACAGAGTACGTTAGTATTGACATCCTGTATTTAAAACACATAATGTATAATCATGATTGTGACAAGAATGAGATTAATAATAATAGAGTGTTTTCTTAATTCAAAAATGGGCCTAAACAAGGAATGATAAACACAGACAACCACATGGTAAACATGTGAAACAGGTCTAAGAAATCCTACATATTTACATGAACGATTAAAAAGTGCAGTTATTACATTGCTAAGGTTTAGATCTAACTTAAAACATCATAGATAATGAGTTTATCCGAGGCAATTGCACGAGATTCGAAACAAAATGGACGCTTGACACAATAATGTTTTTGGTGAAAGTAATGTGCAGATTATTTGGAAATTTAATTGCCAGCTCCATTGTGATGTTGTCGCGGGGGTTGTTGAAATGCAGAATTCAGATATACGATGCTGTGAAACTACAACGTAACGAATGTTGTTATAGAAGTTGTTGTTAGAGAAGGAGAGAGAGGAGTTATGTATCAGCGTATGTCTGGAAGATGTGCGTGTGTACAGTATACGCTGTGTCCTCGGACGGTTGATACAAGACTGTGAGAGCGTCATAATATGTTAAATGAGAATAAGACTCGTTCACGATGTGTATGGGGGTAGGGCTCCGAGCAAGGCAAAGGAGTTTTAATATTGCGGACCGGTAGGCAAAAACGAGGATGGCTAAACACCTTAGCGCTATAATATCGCTTCTAGCACTATTTAAGTAGAGAGCGTATATACCGTCAGGAAGGTCAGAGCGTAATATACGCTCACTAGCTAGGTAAAAGTATGTGCTGCATCAAAAGTGTTTTAAACTTTGACGGTCCGCGCTATTTCCAATAAAAATTTATTGTGGGGCAAGTCTTCAGTATGGTCATGATGCTGGCCGCATATAACGCAGTTGCTATGCCCTTGAGCGTATAGTTGGAACAGACTTCCATCAAAGTCCTGACCGAGAAACGTACTATCTAAGACAATACCACTCATCCTGCCGATTACGAAGCTCAGGATAAGCAACGTTTGCGTATATTTAATTTCAAAACTGACCGGCGATAATATGGTGTATGATGCCTATACGTCCCGATACATTAACAACTTCGTAAGATTAATCCTTGAATGTTACGTAAACCACAGGCTAGAACCATCCATTTCTCTCCAAG
This sequence comes from Bassia scoparia, assembly GCA_008642245.1. Taxonomy (NCBI): domain Eukaryota; kingdom Viridiplantae; phylum Streptophyta; class Magnoliopsida; order Caryophyllales; family Amaranthaceae; genus Bassia; species Bassia scoparia. Next base: position 9,305 of record SNQN01001396.1, read on the forward strand.
CAGGATTTCTAGAATGTTCTAGGAGTTCCAGACGTATCTACCGTCCATTTCTGAAGGAATGTATTTTCCTGACACTTTCTCACATGGGTTGTTTATAGATCAAACCAAATTTGAATAGGGACAAGGGTAGCCTGCCAATGACCTGGTGTATGTATATTTGCTAATTCGTGCCGTAATTTAAAACACTTGACAAATCAGTTCTCTCCTTGTTGTGATGAACGATAAATAACAGAAAATCACTGTAATAATGCTTCACGAAAAATACTTTAAAAAATACTGGCGGATTTATGAAGGGAAAATGTTGGGAAGCAACGTTATGGAGGAGACTAAGAGCGGAACGAAATAGTGTGAGCCAGTCGTAACTTCGTTTTAAAAACTTTAAAATTGAGTTCTTAAATACGTACAGAAAACCGAAATAACTCAGATTAAAATAATGGTTTGAACTCGTTTTTGTTATGTGCAACCCTATTTGCTCAAGTAGTTCGAGTACACCTCCAAGGTAATTTGGAATCAATGGACTCTTCGTGGATTGATCCTGGAGAGTTTTCAAAAGCATCTATTCTCTGAGATCAGAAACAAACGCGAGACGAGGTACTGTTTCATCACGGATTATCATCCGATTTCCTTGCTTTGAGAATTCACTGGGTATTCAGGTGTCTAAATCAGCAATCAACACATCTTGAGAAAAGGTTGTGAGGTGTGTGGAATCTCCTGTAATCTCTCTCCATCGAATCGAGTGTCGGTAGGACCTTGAAGCGGTGCTTCGGAAAACAGCAAAGAATTGACGCTTACACTTTTCCACAGAAAGAATCAAGAATTGGGAGGGCATGGCTGTGCTTTGTAGCAGTGGGCTAAATGAAGTCAATAAAGTTTGATTTAAACCTTATGGTATGCTTGTGGAATTTGGTCTTATTATAGTGGTGAACTTGGAGTGTCCCACTACATGGTGGTGGAGGTCCCAACCTGGAAGCACGGATACATGGATTTCGCTAAAGCTCCTAAATGTGTTGTCGTGGTTGGTTAGGTAGGCAGCTTCTACGAAAGAAAACAACAGAAACACTGGCTCGGTCAGAATCTCCTTTTGGAAAGGATATGGTAGTTGCCGTTAGATAACTCATCACAGCAGATGCTACTGGTAATTGACATAAGCTTTGCCGCGATTGGGCTAATCCTCGGTGGCCGGATATTTTCCTCTCTTGGTATAAACGGGATCTCCAATATTTGAAGCTCTTACATTTAGGAAGACACCTAGAGTTCCTTCATACTTGGTGGCACTTTAGACTCATAGCGCATTGTTGCACAAATAATGGCTCTCATGAGCCATATCAAATACTCCTCTTCTTTCATGATCCACCTATACATTCAGCTGGTTAGTTTACTAACTACGTTGCAGAGGCAGATCATAAAGGACACCCACTCACTCATTGCAATCAATACGATAGGACACAGAGTCTGCAATCACTACCTATGAACAGCAAAGAACAGCCTTCATCAATTTATCAGACTCTCATTACTTGTTGTTCTTAAGCTTGAACACTTTGAATTCATGTCGACTATACTCAATAGACATTGCCCTTTTCTGGTGAACTTAGTAATGCATTAATACAGACTAACGCGGTGTGGCCACCTATACAGAACGCGCGCCATCAGTTGATAAGACCCTATGTGTGTAGAACTCGAACTGCGATAACCAGGTGCTTCATGAGTAACTACAACCATGTGGGAGGTCAGGGAAGAAGCTCTCATATATTCGATCATTCTGCCAAGAAATCACACATGCTTGGCCTTTAGGAGGCGTGGTTACTCTATGTTTGATGGATGCATTGTCAGAAGCTTGAAACTGATTTACGAAAATCTTCAGCTAAGAATTTTCCAAGAAGATCTGAGATGCACTGAGGACCAGTTGGCCTCAATCTACTCCTGAGACCATGTTATCCACAACTTTTTGGTGCAAATGAGAATTTTTCCTAGGGGGAAGAAAATTACATTAGAACCCCGTACAAGTGGGGATGAGCATTCGAAAGTAATAGGACCTTCATACTCCCTTAGCTGCACAGCCGAATGTACTTTTGAGGTTGTAAGGCATGTAAGAGTCCATTGCCTTTTCGATCATTGGAATAGTCCCATGTGGGGTTTCAAGTCTTTGCGACGCGCCAAGGCCTAGATTTGGAGAATGCAATAGCCGCAATAAATGATAGAGAAGAATGTAGCAAAATCACAGCATTATACCAGGTGCTCATGATGTACCAGCTTATAATATATATTCGGACTGATACTTGAGGATGACTGTCATACACTAAAATGAAGAAAGAGGCATATCTGCACCTCCGAGACGAGACAAGATCCAGCTGGTTCTGGCTACTGCAATCATTACAGGTAAGAACAGAACAAATGGACAAGCACAAGCCAACTTAAATTGCTCGTCTGCACCTGCTGCGGTCTGGCCAGGGTTGTGGAAGCTTCGTCAAGTAGATACTTTAAGCTGTAGAAGAGCTCTTTATCTCCTGTCCCCAATTGATTCTTATGTTACCTGTAGGATCTTGAAGATGGTTGTGACTTCTCAGATGACCCGGCTATGAACCTGGATAGTGCTGCCATTCTGCCTGTTTACCTTTTGATATATCCTTGATGCTCTCTGGTTCTGGCAAGTCTTAATGCTGCATTCATTTATCAGGATTAGCAATCAATTGCCTCTCTGGCTTACCATGAACCCACAGAATTTACCAGACTTAACACCAAGACACATTTACTTCGGGTTTAAGTTTGACCTGTATTTCTCAAGTTTGCATATGTTCTGCAGGGTCCTTAGTTATGATCTTCTGGATTGACACTCTGACATGGCTCTCAAACATATACACTTCCAAGTTTCGCCCCTTTGAGTCTCAGAGCGTTCCATCCATACGTTGTATGTGGCACCAAGCTTCTTGACCAAAGGCATGATGATAGTAATTATAGACACACAGGCTGTATCAATGATGCTGTCTTCTGTGTCAGGTGGATACATGTGTATCTTGGTAAGATAACCTGAAAATGCATCCATGAAAGAGAGCAACTGCTGACCACTGGTGAGTCCCAGTTGATCTATCCTCGTGGCAGAGGAAGCAATCTTTTGGGACAAGCTTATTCAGATCTGTGAAACTCTACACACATTCTCCAGGTGCATTTTGTTCTTGCATCACCACATTTGCTAGCCACTCTGGGTCTAGTGCACACATTCCACAAATCCTGCATTTAACAATTTATTGATTCTGCCTCAATTGCTTGTTCTTCTCTGTGGAAAAAATGTCTCTTCTTCATGCTTTACAGGCTTCCTGGCTGGATCAAGAGAAAGACTGTGTGATATTACCTCAGGGTCAATCCCAGGCATTTCATCTGCTGAATACGGCAAAACACATCTTCCATGAGTTTCTGAGTAGGTATATTAGATCACACCTGCTCCTGAGCCCCCAAGTCTGATCCAATCTGGACCATCTATCAGTGTTTTCTACCAGGAGAACTGATTCTGTGCCTTCAACAGGTTGTGGGCAGGGCACCCTGTCCTAATTCAATTTCAGTTCCAGTAGAAAACTGAGCTGATTCTTGAGAATGAGTTGCTCTGTCTGTGACTTGAATCACCTCTTCTTTAAAGGTTGTGTGACTGGGCTCCAGCCCCCATTTCATCTACCTGCCTTCGGAGTTTGTCTGATCTTCCTTCCTTGATGATTTCACCAGGGCTAAGTTGGCATGACCTGGCTGCTATTTGAGAGCCTTTCAACACTGCAACTTTCCACAGTCTGATACAACTTAAGCATAGATGGATATGTAGATTCTACATCCCTGAGGCACCATGAATTTCTTCGCCAAATGATGTTATTAAGGTGAATAAGCTTCCACCACCTGAAACCTGACCATAACAGTTCTTCCTAAATCCTTCATCCCCCAGAGTGATGGCAATTATAATTCACCTTTAGGAAGGATTGACTCCCAGAGAATCCTGTTATTGGTCCTGATGTTGGGCTCTGTGCTTCTCCTGTGCCCCATTTTTGATAAACCATGGTAAACAGGACATTTACAGGAGCTATACTCCTACAATCAAGACTTATGGACAGGTGGTGCATACCTTGAAACTGAACATATTAAGAGGTCATTATGGGGCTGGACCAGCCCCTACGTGTCTTGGGGCCCAAAGCTAATTTCAGGAATATCTAAGCTATCAGACTGATAAGAATTGGAACAAGTAGCTGTTCTGACCTTCATTTTTCAGAAGCTTCTTGGAGCGGTTGGGTCCAAGATGACAGAGATTTCATTGATTGGCCTCCTGGGCTGGTATCTCCTTGTGGCCTGCTGCTCTGTCCTTCCTTTTGACCCTCATCTTTCTCCTTTGATCTTTTTGGAAATTTCTTGTCTGAGCAAAGAATCCCTTTCTAATCAGGTCCCTCAATGTGTTCTTCAGCTGGACACATCTTCCAGTGGAGTGGCCAGGACTACTCATGGAAATCAACAGTAGTTTATTAGGGTCTTTCCAGCCCTGAACTTCTTGGGAGGTTTATCCATTTATCCTCCCCTTGTGAGTTGCATATATTGACTGCCCTGTCTTATTGAGGGGGAACTTTCGAAAATAGGTGGAAGTGGTGCTGATGCTTCTCCTTTTTTTCTTTCCTCCCTCTTTTCCTTTCTGGATTTATTTGGGCAGTGGGCTTGGTGGACTTTTTCCTCCTTTTTGGACTGCAGGATTCCACCTGGTGCCGTATAGTCCTGGTTGAACTCTCCAAGGTGATATACTCATCTGAGATTCGACTTGCCTGGCCAGGGTATCCACCTTTGACTTGGGAGGTTGGTCCCCTGAACGGGCCTGGTCTGAGACCATACTGCAAAAGCCATGAATTACCACATCAGGTTTTAGATCTGGAAACCATTATGGCGCCTCCTTATTGAACCTGGTAAGAAATATCACGCAGACTTTCATCTTTACCCACTGTTAACAGACATCAACTAACTGAAGGATTTTTCTCTCTTCTACCACTGTATAAATATTTCTGAACTGATCCGCCAGTCAACAAGCTATGAATACACCAGGGGGATATTTCTAAACCAGGCTTGATGCAATATCCTAGTTGGCATCCGTGATTCACCCAAATACATTGCACCTCATAAGGCACATGATCCTCGGGATCCCATACCCATCAAATTGATGTGGCCTGGCATTTTAACTTTTGTGACCGAGGCTCTCAAAATTTCCTCACTAAGTGGTGAATGAGAAGGATACCTGATTCAGAACTGCATGCTTGTGGTTGACCAAGGGGATGCAACAGTTGCCGGTTGACCATGTATCAGATCTGTCTCGCAACCTCTGGCAAGGCTGGAGGCGATTTCCAAGCCTTCATTGAACTGACCGTCCAGGCCTGGTTGCATGTTCCAGGCCTGTGGCTGTACGTATATCCAACGGATTCTGCTCGGAGATTCATGCTGACCGTTGCTCCCACCTGGTCTCGGTGCACAGGACTCGCATATTCTCACCTCAGGTGCCCCATACCAGTTTCATCTGGCATGTCCTCCATCGACGGTGATGGATCCGAAGACGTGTGGAGGAAGACTGTGGTTGGCGAGTATTTAACCGCCTTTGACGTGTGGTCGTGTGTCTGTCTCGCGCCGTCTGCCTGGTCCATGTACTCTGGTTCGAACGGCTTACGTGTGGCAGGCTTGGACCAAAAATCATTGCCCTTGAGGGTTCCCACTCCGAAGTGTTTCCGCATAACCTGAGGAATGCCCAGACCGGCCGCTTAAGGTATTTTTGCTTGCCTCCACCTGTTTTGGGCTCGTGGAGTTGAATAACTCGTGTTCTCCCCAGAGAGAGGAGGTTCTTTTGATGAGTATCCACCTGGTCGCAAACTGACCCAGTATTCTGGTTCCTCGGCTTTGTGGTGAGGGTAATGATGAGATGTGGTGGCATTGAACCCCGGCTTTTCCGGTGTTCTTGCCTGAACCTGGTACGTAGTCTTGAAGGAGCCGGCTCCTTTGCCGTCGGATGAGACTTCTCTTTGGGTCTTTCTAGGGTCAGCCCTGACACCATCATCATCTCCTCTGTTGGACTGCATCCATGTCTCTTCACTCGATATTTGAACACTAGACCCTCCTGTCTAGCGCCAATTGTTGACATTGTCTCTGTACTTTAAGATCCTGTCGGTCACTATCGACTGAAGTCGGCGTGGCCAACGAGCCGCTGTTGCGGAAGATGACCTGGTTCAATCTGGGTTAACCTTTACAAACAAATACGAGTGAAACATACCCTTGGGGCAACCCCCAGGGAACAGCCCCTTCGATGGAGGTGTCAGTATACCAGGTATTCAATATTTTAGAGAGAGAATGTAGGTAGTGTTGTTCTATGAACTTTACCAGCCTTGGGGGCCTCAAGCCATGCTTTATACCTGGAATTTGCGATGGTCAAAGCATTCCTCAATCATGACAAGCGTCCTGTAACATAGATACCAGCGGTAGTTCTTACATGCACCCAACTTTTGACTAGTTGGTTGCAGTTTGACTCCTTTTTAGGCCCATGGCGTTTATCCCTTTAATAAGGCCAGTGACAACTAGCACGAATTAGCCTACTGGATTTATTAACATGGCCTTGGTGGCCAGGGGGCCTGGTGGCTAAGGGTACCAAACACTAGTTTTTTGGGGCCGCCCTTCTCGGCTTCCCTCACCATGTTTGATTGTATTAATTTATTAGTTCTATTTATATATATATATATATATATATTATATAATATATATACATATATATATATATATATAAATATATATATATATATATTTATATTAGTTTCATTTAATATAAAACTTATCTAAATATATTTTAGTGTCTAAAATAAGTGAATTTCCACATGGTTTATTATTATACTTTTGGCTTTTCTATGTGGTACCACTAAATATATTTAGGAGAATTCCATATGACACAATTGTACTTGTTTTATTCTCCATCATACCATTCCGTTAATTAAAAAGTAAATTAAGGGTTATGTAAGGTAACGATTTTGTCTCAATTTGTATGTTTTGATGTGTACGGGGAAATTAGTTGTACTAAGGTTTCTTAGGGTCATTTTGATCTAATTTGAGGTCAAACTATTAAAAAAATCATCAATGTCAATTTGGACTAAAGGGAGACAAAGTAATGCCTCGGGATCTTATTCAAGCATTTTGTATAGCACGCAAACCAAAGCACATAAAATGAATTAAACCCTTAACCCTATTTGGCTCCTAGATTAACATTTTAATTGAAAAATGCTATGAGGTGGAATTAGAATAAATTACAATGGTACTAGGTAAAATTCAAAATGATCCCACATAAAAAAAACCAAAAATATGGTGGTACTATGTGTAACATTCCTTAAAATAAGGGAAATTTCCATTGTTATGCCTGTGATTTTGGAAAGGAAAAATTGAAAAGAATAATCCCATCTTTTGGGGTTCTTCTCATAATAATCCCACCTGAGTGTAATTTTAGATTAATCCCAACTAAGACCCTAATATTCTGTAAATGGGTTTTGTGACCTAAAACCTGCTAATTAGGTAACCTCCCCTTACTTCCTCTCCATTTAACACATTAATTGATTTTTTTATAAAAAAAAATAGTTGAATAAAAAGAATGAGTGAAGGAACAAAAAGAACAAAAAAAAAAATTTGACCAGAAAAGGAGAATAAAATTAAAATGCAATCCTTGGAAAAATAAATCCAAGGTAGCCAAGTTCATACACCACAAAGCATAAAACAGCAAGACCAACCCCATTACAAAGCCAAGGGAAGACCAACCAAGCAATAGGGAAAGCAAAGAAAGTGATAAAAGATACAACCCAAACCAGAAGAACCAAAGCAAATACAAACAACAACAACGAACTAAACCACAACCAGAAACAGAAGGCACGAAGAACAAAAAAAATTTAGGCAAATGAATAAATATGATTTAAAGCCATCATTTTAATGGGACAACTGATGTCCAACTTACAAAAATTACAAATGYTTTTCTAAAACAATGGCCTCAAAATTCATAGCAATATGAAAACAAATCTGATATCTCATTCTTAGGTACACCATACTGAATTACTGATTTTTTTTTTTTAAGAAAAAAGGTACACTATGCTGATGTTTAATACATGACAACCCATCACCACCGCAACACACAACCCAAACCCACCACAAACCTACATCGATACCCACCCATCCACCGCCATCGCAATCTCCCACCGACCCAACCACAGAATTGCAACCATCCACCGCCAACTCACGCACCCACAAAATCGGACCCACCGACCCACACCTTGATAAGCCCCAAATCCTTTATTTCCATCCACCACCAATTTCGTGGAATTGTACATCGCCTAATTCAAATTGGGAGTTATTCATCTTGATTAAACGAGGAAATTGAGAGTTGTACATTTGCGGTTGTGGTTGTTGTTGCGGGAGATTGAGTGGTGGGGGTTTGCCAAGTGGTGAGGGTGGTTGAGGGGGTGGCGGTTTTGGTTGGGGTGGTAAAGGAGGTGGCGAGATGATGATCTGAATATATACAAAGAGGGAGGAAGGTAGGTGAGATGAGAGTAAAATCAGTAAATGCAACCCAAAAGTCGAAAATATTGCCTGAAATTTAATTAAATACAATATGCAAAAGAAATAAAAATGAAAAATGGAAGAATTAACCGGGAGAAAAAGGGGGTAAAACCTGTTTTAGCAGGTTAAGATTAGACTAAGCCCATTAGGAGCAGATTAGGGTACAAAATAGGATTAATCAAAAATTCCTCTCACGTGGGATTATTATGAGAAGAACCCCAAAGGTGGGATTATTCTTTTCAATTTTTCCTTTTGGAAATTCTTAATGTTATACCTAATTTTTAATTCTAATGGCATACCTAAGTTTAGAATTTATGTTCCCAAACATAACATTATCTAAACAAAAATGGAGGAAACCTGCTAAACATTATATAAATATTTCGGAAACAAATAATTCTCACCTGCGCACAACGGAGGAAACCTGCTAAACCATAGCACAGGCCTTACCTGCGCTACGGCACAGGTTTTCCCTCAACTGATTAACGAATAGAGGTGCTTGCAACCCTAATTCAAAGGGGGATTCATTCGGCGGTTCATACGAGCAATATTCACCAGTTTTCTCTCACACTTGCATTCATAAAAACACTTTTTAAACACATCAAACACATTTAAACATAAACTTTTCATCAATCTTTTGTAGTTCGTTGGCATCTAAGGCATCTTTGTTCTTGTGATTGTTATTGACCACACGCGTTAAGGTACACAATCCGAGATTTATTATTTACATTCATCACCTAGTTTATTATTAATATTGTTCTTTAAATATTTTGAGTTTAATTAATTAATAAAAGATGTAGAAACTCACATAGTTTAGTTCTTTAATTCATGTAAATAAGTAGGTTTAATTCACTTCACTTATTATTAATAATTATAATTGTTATAGTTTAATATACATAGCTTTATTTGTTATTACTTTCATAATTTTTAGCTTTATTCATAGTTATTATATTATTATTATTAATTAATATTAATTATATTCATTTTATTATTATTATTATTATTTTTTTTTTTGTTTTTTTTTTTTCATTTTAGTTTTATTATTTCTCATTTGTTAGTCTTTATTTTGTTAGTTTTTTATTAATTTCATGCTTTTTGTTCAGTTTTAATATTTAATTAATTTCATTATTATTATTTGTTGAGTTCTTTAAGTTTTGAATTGATGAAACAAACCATTACAGGAAAACAGGGATGCATTTTCAAAGGTTATGAATTATAGTTGGTGTCTCTAGGAAACAGCTAGGTTTAGAAAAACTTGTTTCCCTAGACAAGTTAATATTTTTATGAGAAATGCTGTTTAAAAACTAACTTGTTTATTCACAGGGAAACAGCGATTACCTAAGAGTTCATCACTGGTTGCAGAACCATACGAGCTGCTGTTTCCCTTGACTGTTTATTCTTGAAGAAACAGTCAATATATCTTTTGTATTGCATGTCTAAACATTGTTATCGTTCAACCTGTGCAGTAATAGATCCTATTCCAAGACTTGAAGTGTGGAATTCCTTCCGAAAGATGATTCAGAAAAGAAAGCTTGTCCTCAATAAGATTGAAGTAATTAAGGAAAGATTCAAAGTTCATTGAAGATGCACATTTGACAGATATTCGAACGATGTAATTTAGAGTTATAAAATAATAAATTTTCACTTTAATATGTCTTGTAGGTGTGACTAACTTGAAAATTGAACGTAAATGCTTGAAGTGTTTCTTGAGATAATGTGAATTTCTGGTTAAACAAAGCTATGCGAACAGATTCATAACACACTCATAGGAACCAAGCTGGGAGGACCAGCTTAGTTCCTGGATGGAATGTCGATTGAACTGCCAGGCTGGTTTTTAAAAGGAGTTTTCTAAATATTTTGTTCAGAAGGAATTTTCTAAAGGTTATTTGCAGCTGGAATTGCAATTATAAGATTGGATATATATATTACCTTAAAACTGTGGCAGTATATATCTTGTTCGACATCAAAAGTTTTAGGATTAAATCTGAACAAAGATAATGATACTTTCCATAAACTAATCTTTACTTTGTTTGGCAAGAATAGATTTATGGAAAAAACTAGGGTTTAAGTTAATATAACATTCATGACTCTTCTCCACTGATTAAAAAGAGAAGACTACTTTGGAGAGAAAGAAAACCACAAAACAGCATTTAGTTCTATAACATTGAGTCTACCACGTAGCCATAAACATTCTCTTCTTACGCTTTCTTAAGAAGTTTAATTCATTAAGAAGAAATATTGGTCTGTAAAGGCTATCAACAGCAGGGGTTGAAAGCCTGTGGTAGTGTTTGTGAGTTCAAACACAACGTTGGACTTACGAGTGTGAGTCGAGTGACATTCGAGTTGCAGTGTGGGTGTACTGGTTCCCGGAGTAGGCGAAACAGTAGAGTGAGGCAAGTTCTTGTTTTTCAGAGTTGATTAATATAAAGAGCTAGGGTGGGTAGACGTTTATTCCAGAGTTGGGTGACCTCGTGTAAATTTAGCTGTGTGTTATTTTACGGCTGTACTTTTACACTTCCGCTAGCGTATTATAGGAACCAGACCCAACGGGTTCCTATTTATAGATTCAAAGAGCAAAAAGAATAATTGGTCATAGTCGATCATACTCAATTTCACCCCCCCCCCCCCCTCTTGAGTATCTTAGAACCTTCATTATTATTAGATTATTCTATGTCATAGGTTATTATTATTATTATTTGTTAGCTTTATTATCATTTAGTTTTATTCATATCCATGTTCCTTAGTTTTATTCATGTTTATAGTATAGGTTTTATTATTTGTTAGTTTTATTTATGTTTATTAGTTTATTCATGTTCATAGTTTATTTATTATTTTGTACATATTTATTTCTTATCATCATGATTCATCTATAACTATTATTGCTCCCCTCATGCATTGCATTAATATTCATTATGTTCTTTTGGACTATTTGATCACATAAGAACCTTGAACATGATTAATAATTCAAGTGGTCATCTTAGTAATAATATTGTGCCTTAATGTAAACTCGCCTAGCTAATATGTGCTAAAGACTAATATTAGACTAATATTGAGATATTCCTGTATTCAATGATTATGACTATGGAATTGCACTAAAAGACCAAGACCGCTACTGGTGGGCGGATTGGGTTCCTGAAGCAATCCGTAACCTGTCCACGAACCCATAACATGATTCATGATAAGACTTTGGGGCCTTTATTTTAGGCACCAACGTTTCGGGTGTCCGTGAACCTCTAAGGCACGGTGGCGACTTCATCTATTTGACAACCCATATGCCAGTCACATTCACATGTGGTATTAGGTAGGGGTGTTCAAATCGGATAATCCAATCCGATCCGAAAATCCGGATATCCAAAATTTTCGGATCGGGGAAATATCGATCCGAAAATTTTCGGATATCCGATTCGAAATATCCGAACTATTATTTTCCGATCCGATATCCGAAATTTCGGCTCGGATCAATCGGATTGCGGATCAAATGTATATATTTTTACCTATTTTTCTTTTATTTTTTCATATTAAATTATTTTTAATAAAAAAATCGGATATTTCGGATATCCGAAATATCCGAAAGTGAAAAAAATTCCGATCCGAATCCGATCCGAAAATTTTCGGATATCCGATCCGAAATATCCGAAACCTTAAAAACCGGATCGGATATCCGATTTTTTGGATCGGATCAAACGGATCACAGATCGGGTTGATCGGGTCGGATATTTTTGAACACCCCTATGTTAGGGGCTCAAATCCCTTACCTGTAGGCTGTCCAAACACGCGCCTACAGAATCAAATATAATATGGACGAATATATTTTTCGTAAGTTTTAGCTAGAAATATTTCAATCTTTGCCTCAAATATCAAAAGTTTATTTTTTATGGATTTTTCGGATTTTTCTCCAAATTTCAGCACAAAAAATCGCAAAAACGGAAACAAAACGAGCGAAACAAACCCAACCGCCTGCGTGGCACGCCATGTGGCTTGCGTGACACGCAGGCAGGTGTGTGGCGCATGGCCCCCTGCGTGACACCCAGGCCTCTGACCCTGGTCCGGCTCGTTTTCGTCCGATTTCTTGTGTTTTCCTTATAAATAGGAGTCCTCCTAAACGCATCAAAACAAGACGGACAGACCTTCGAAACTCTTAGAATCTCTAAAAACTCTATTTCTTTCTCTCTAAAAGATCAAACACTTTTCCTTTTCTTTTAAACACAATCTAACACAACTTTAATACATCTTTTTTGGAGCATTGATTTTCTTGGTTTTCTTCATCTTAAAGTCCATCCTTTTCCCTATTTCGTATTTTGACCACGTGCATCAAGGTACACAATCTGAGACCCCCTTAACACATAGTCTAAATTCAACTTTAGAATTAATATTGTTATTATTGTTTAATTAATTCATCAAAGATGTAGAAACTCACGTAGTTATAGTTTTTCATGTAAATATGTAAGACTAAATAACTCACTTAATTATTATTATTATTATTATTATTATTATTATTATTATTATTATTATTATTATTATTATTATTATTATTATTATTATTATTATTATTATTATTAT